>JAVTVY010018698.1:0-74623 GCA_036873755.1 Hanleya hanleyi | reverse complement strand
TCTCTTCGGAGATGTCGTAGTCGATGAGTAAGACTTTATCTTCTGGTTCCTCGGGTTTAAGTAGAGACGCTATTCCTTCATTCCCCGTCTTCTTCAGCGCCTCCACGAAGGCCTGAAATGCTAAGGGACGACGGCGCAGTAGATCGTCGATGAGGGCTCTATTTTATCGCGAATTGGTCTTCTCCGCCATGATATTTTCCCCACCTTGTTTAAGGATTATGTTTTCCACCAGGAGCAGATCACATATATCGGCCACAATCACCATCTCATCAAAGAGCTTGACACGGTGCTGCATAAGCTTAACTCGGTCGGATGAGCCCATGGCTCAGGTAGGTGCTGGTCAGGCAGGCTGAGGTATATCCACTTGTAAGGCAAGTCGCTCCTAGTCAGGTAAGCTCAGGCTGGTCAGGATAATGAATGAAGCAATGCCATGAAAAATCCGACTTTTATACACCTACATAGAAGTACCCGGATGAAGACCCGTACGTCAGCGAAATCCTAGTACCCGGATGCAGGCGCGGACGTCGGCGAAATCCTACTGTTGGTACCCCAAGTCTCCCATGCGAAATCCTAGTACCCGGATGCAGGCGCGGACGTCAGCGAAATCCTACCGTAGGTACCCCAAGTTCCCGACTGATTAGCACCCAGGTGAATGGAAAAACCCCACATACACTACACGCATTTCTATCATTCAATCATAACATGGAAAACCCCCCAGATACAGGCCAGTACATGCATTCCCCTCCTCAAGAACCCGGATGTAAACTCCCGACGACCCATATAGGGGTCAACCAGTCCTACCCAGGTCCCGATTCACGCAGACCGGAAGTGATGTCATACACCTGCGAACACCACTTTCGGTTTCTCACGCATGCGCACTGACACCAATTTGGCTTTAAATCACGGCTATATACCACTGGCTTCTCTCTAAATTTGGCTTGCGAATATAATACCACAATATTTCACTTGGGATTGCTAACAGAACAGTTTTTTCCAAAGGAGATGGTACGATAACGCGGGATTTCCGAAAAAAACAAAATGTTCTAAAAATAGTTATTTTTTAATGTAACGGCAAGAAAAAATACATGGACACAATATGTAAAAGTTCTAGTTCGATCGCGTGACATGACATAAAATTGAAATCCGCAGCTTGTGCTATTTCGTGAAAAAAGAGTTTAAATCCAGTCATTTAAACACAAAATTAGAAACGAAGGACCCCTTGGACGAAACGTCTTTTAACCTGATGATGTGCGCTGGCATTATATCTCCACTGCTGGAAAATCGTTTTGGTACAATGGTTCCCTCGTGTCTAAATATGTATGTAAATGACTCGATTTAGACCAATTTTTCATGAAATAGCACATGCTACCGATTTTAATGTCATGTCATAACTATAATCATAATGCAATCGAGCTAGAACTTTTACATATTGTGTACATATATTTTGTCTTGCCGTTACGTTAAAAAACAAATTATTTCTACATGTAGTACATTTTATTTTGTCGATTTCAACTGCACCACGTATAGGCCAAAATGCCGCCTTATCGTACCATCTCCTTTGATATATGGATTACATTTCCTCCACCCTCATCCATGGTTGCCTAGCTTGAAATTTAGTTTCTGTACATTAAAATCACAATGACTTAATTAATTTAGTATGTGGATATCAAGCTATAATATATCTCTTAGGATTTCCGTCCACTTATCCCTAAAGGTGCCACCACCTGAGACACACTTTAAAGTTTGCTTCAAGATAATAAAATTATATAACCGCTGAATGGATTCTTTTCAAATTTGATATTAGGATGTCTTTCCAGAAGATATCACTTGAGATTGTTTTCCGCCCACACACACTTAGGTGAAGACAAATGGAGATCGAATTGAAATTTCGTTTTCTCACAATAAGATAATTACTTAAAGGGACTCCCAAACGGGGTCTGAGAATATTGCGATAACTATTGGAATTTGTAGTAAATATGTTGTCTTTGATTATAGCGAAAACTGTTGGCGATGTTGTGTCCCATCTTTGATAAATTCGAACTCAAAGTTGGCATTTGCCAGCCGAAATTCTCCAGCGAGAGCAATATGTGACGTCACAGGTGTGAGAAAGAGCGGGTAATACATCATACAAACTAAAAGGACAGCATCTCCCATTCGCTGATAACTCAGGTGATAGAGACTTAAGTATAACTGATCATATGATGTTCAAAAAATAATTATTGTTTTTAATGTAACGGGTAAGAGAAAATATATGTACACAATATGTGAAAGTTCTAGCTCGATCGCGTGAGATGACATGAAATTTAAATCCGCAGCTTGTGCTATTTCGTGAAAAAAGGGCCTAATAGAGTCATTTAATCACAAAATTACAAACGAAGGACCCCTTGGACCAAACGCCTTTTAACCTGGTGATGTGCGGTGGCATTATATCTCCACAGCTGGAAAATCGTTTTGGTCCAATGGGTCCTTCGTTTCTGAATGTATATATAAATGACTCGATTTAGACCATTTTTTTCACGAAATAGCACATACTGCGCATTTCAATGTCATGTCATAACTATGATCATAATGCAATCGAGCTAGAACTTTCACATATTGTGTACATATATTTTGTCCTGCCGTTACGTTAAACAACAAATTATTTGTGGTCCATTTTATTTTGTCGATTTCAACTGCACCACGTATAGGCCAAAATGCCGCCTTATCGTACCTTCTCCTTTGATATATGGATTACCTCCACCCTCAGCAATGGTTGCCTAGCTTGAAATTTAGTTTCTGTACAATAAAATTACAATGACTTAATTAATTTAGTATGTGGATATCAAGCTACAGTATATCTCTTAGGATTTCCGTCCACTTATCGCTAAAGGTGGCGCCACCTGAGGCAATTTAAAATTTTGCTTCAAGACATTAAATTTACAACCGCTGAATGGATTCTTTTCAAATTTGGTATTAGGATGTCTTTCCAGATGATATCACTTGGGTTTGCATTCCGCCCACACACACACTCAGGTGAAGACAAATGGAGATCAAATTGAAATTTCGTTTCCTCACAATAAGATAAGAATTACTTAAAGGAACACCCAAACGGGTCTGATAAAATTTGGATAACAATTGAAATTAGTAATAAATATGTTGTCTTTAATTATAGCGAAAACTGTTTGGCATTTGCCAGCCGAAATTCTCCAGCGAGAGCAATCTGTGACGTCACAGGTGTGAGACAGAGCGGGCAATACAGCATACAAACTAAGAGGACAGCATCTCTCAGTTCGCTGATAATTCAAGTGATAGGGGCTCAAATGTTACTGATCATATGATGAACTACCATCATAGCTATCACGGTGTAGATTTGTATATTTGAAAAATGAAATAAAATCGCTCATAGCAGGTTAAGAATGAAACCGATCTTGCCAAAATTTGGCTGAGCATGAAGAGAAATTACCCATTTAATACTATTAAAGCCCGTAGATGGTACGATAACGCGGCATTTCCAAAAATAAAATAACATGTTCTAAAAATAATTACTGTTCAACGCAACAACAAGAGAAAATTTTTGTATGAAAGTTCTAGCTCGATCGCGTGACATGACATGAAATTGTAATCCGCTACTTGTGCTATTTCCTGAAAAAGGCTCTAAATTGAGTCATTTCAACACAACATTTAAAACGAAGGACCCCTTGAACCAAGCGCCTTTTAACCTGATGATGTGCGGTGGCATTATATCTCCACTGCTGGAAAATCGTTTTGGCCCAATGGGTTCTTCGTGTCTAAATGTGCATATAAATGACTCGATTTAGACTATGTTTTCACGAAAAAGCACATGCTGCGAATTCCAATGTCATGCCATAACTACAATCATCATGCAGTCGACCTAGAACTTTCACATATTGTGTACATATATTTTTTCTTGCCGTTAGGTTAAAAAACAAATCATTTGTTACACATTTTTTTTTGTTGGTTTCAACTGCATCACGTATAGGCCAAAATGCCGCCTTATCGTACCATCTCCTTTGATATATGGATTACATTTCCTACACCCTCATCATTAGTTGGCTAACTTGAAATTTAGTTTCTGCACAATACAATTACAATGACTTCATTAATTTGGTATGTGGATATCAAGCTACAAGATATCTCTTCGGAGTTCCGTCCACTTATCCCTAAAGGTGGGGCCATCTGAGGCAAACTTTAAATTTTGCTTCGAGACAATAAAATTACAACCGCCGGGTAATCAGACTATTTGTCCCGATTGCTGCAGCATGTCCATTGATGGGTGACTGCCGACATGAATTTGTGGTTCGTACTTTTACTCTCTTTCCTATGCCTACATCATGGGGCAGATTCTTAACTACTGATAACTTGTATAAATGTGGTAAATATGCAACAAATTATCCTACTATTCTAGGAAAGTACCATTATGCTTACATTGATGATAATTTGACATATTTCTTATGCTATAGGCATAGGAAAGTGAGCAAGTGTACGAGCCTCAATTTATGCCGGGAGTCCTTTTCCTAAGGGATAGCTTAAATTACATCGGGAATCAGACATTTAATTTTAGAACAGCACCATCAGCGTGCTCAATACACTTTTCACAGAGAAATAATATCAAATGTTTGATCCTGTGTTGTAGTGTTCAAAGCATAGTGCAGTCTACTTATCTCAAACTGTGTCTTTATCACAGCTGATAACATACAATTTTCACGAAATTGAAAACGGACCTACTCGATGATCAGAACGATTGGTCGGGTTGTTTTACTCTTTGGGGCTCTATTTTTCTAACATTTAAATCTCTAGGGTTAAATTACAATGGCTCTGTTTCTGATGATCAGTAGCCTATGTGTAGTGTTCTCAACAGTTCGTATCCACGTGTCTGTTTATCCGAGTGGTTGAATGGCTGATTCGAATTAGAGCGATCCAACTGACAACCTATCGTATGGCCTCAGGTTCTGATAATTACAACGGGCTGCTACTGACCTCCGTATGATTCAGCACCCCCCCCCCCCCCCAGGCCTGCTAGGATTAAGGCTTACATATTCGAAAATGTTAGATTCATTAGATTGATAATCCAGCGAGCAGGGTACGGTGTTTGGAGATCCCTTTAACAGATTCTTTGAAAAGTAAGTATGTGAATACTTTGACACGATATGTCGCTTGTTGTTTCATCTGAATATGCATATAGGATCCGCCATCTGGGGCCAAATTCATAACTACTGTCGTCAATAATAACTGCCAATAGTGACCAAAGACTGCACGATAAAAAATGGCGTGCACCTTTTGGGTACTTGCTTCATGTTCTTTTAATTCTAGTTGAAACGAGCCCAATGGTTGATCCAAAATAATCTTTGTGGAATTTTACTTTCGATGACGACAGTAGGTGTTGGTGTACGTCTGAACCAGCGCGTGTCTCTTTATCGCCGGAAGGCTGGACTACCTTGAAACGGGTGTTATTGGGTGACCTCGACGGTGATAGCATTCACCTGTGTGGCGACGTCTACATTTTCCGCGGTCCCTATTTTGCTCGACTCCTCTGTCTCAAGCAAGGTGGTTTTACTCTGGACCCTGATCTATGGACAGCCTTGGAAAAAGTAATCCCCATGGTCGATGAAGTACTATCTCTATAGGAGCCACATAACCCATCAGAATACTGCGTATCACGGACTACACCCGTAGAGCTAGGCGCGCATGTGTGACCTGGTCTATAAAACACATCCCTCGGCATCCCACACCTTCATTTCTACGATTGCAGAGCCATGGCGGAGATCCAGCCCCATGCGACTCGCATTTTACAGCATGCCACCGTGGTGAATTCATTCACGGGTTACCGAGCAGTGGTCCGGTCCATGTTTGCAGATGGCGACGACAACGAGGGACGACGCCAGACCCTGAACGAGTTCACAGAAGCGGTCCTCCACAATTTTGAACCCGTCCCACATCAACCGCCATTTTGAACCCGTCCCACATCAGCCGCCATTTTGAACCCGTCCCACATCAACCGCCATTTTGAACCCGTCCCACATCAGCCGCCATTTTGAACCCGTCGCACATCAGCCGCCATTTTGAACCCGTCCCACATCAGCCGCCATTTTGAACCCGTCCCACATCAGCCGCCATTTTGAACCCGTCCCATATCAGCCGCCATTTTGAACCCGTCCCACATCAACCGCCATTTTGAACCCGTCCCACATCAGCCGCCATTTTGAACCCATCCCACCATCTAGACATGCCTTGATCACGTGATCGTCATGGGAAACCCCCACTGGGGAAATCCCCACTGGGAAACCCCTCCGCACTTCCGCCACAAATCTGCGCAGAAACACCTGCGCACTCGTCAAAAGGGGCACTGTAATCACCTTTATATACTACTTGCGCAGTAAAAATGTTCAGTTGTTTCAATGCTCGATTCATCATCTGTTTAGGGCGCTCTGTTCAATGAATAGTAAACGGCCCTAAATCCTTCTGTGCAGGGTAAGGTCGCATTGGAACAACAATGGTCAACCGGTATATTAAGCTCTTCTTTGACATGTTAGACGGATGTTGACCTCCTGTTACAGCATGAAACACGAATTGAGTTTGATTATATTGACATGACTGAATCTGCATTTGGTGTAATTTTACATGACTTTCGGGTTCATTTTGAATTGCGCTATATACAGTTCTGGTGTGTATCTTCCAGAAGGAATACGCTGTAATGGATAACAGATAAGATTACTCATCGACTAAGAACTACACTCGAATATTTTGCTAAGTGAAAGCCTGGGACAAACTAGAGAATAAGTTATGATCTCTCTGAACGGAGATGCGCAAGCGCATTGCAAAGTCGATCTTGCCCCTGCACCGCATGAACTGTGCAAACATATGGGGTGTTAGAGTCGCATTGAAACTGCAAGACGGACAACAACATCTGGAGGGTATTTGAAACAACAAATCTGCGAATTCAACAATAAGCACAAGAATCAGGCGAAATATTATTAATTGCTTTTTGAAAATGCCCTAAATTTTGATTGTAAAACGCTATATAGAAAGTAGTTCCCAGCTGTGAATGGCAAAGATATCAGTTTATACTCAAGTAGGGAGAATCGGGGCCCTCGGTGGCCGAGTGGTTTAAGGCGCTTCGCTGGCTTCGAGCCCAGCTGGTCCATATGTAAAAGTGTGTCAGTTACTTGCCGAAGGGCGGAGGTTCTCTCCGGGTACTCCGGCTTCCTCCACCAAACAAACTGACTGTCACCATATGAGTGAAACAAACTTGAGTGTGACATTAAGCCAAATTCCCTCCCTTCATCAAGTAGAGAAAGAGAGAGAATTAAAGTTTAACGTCGCGTATAAAAGGGTATGAGCCATCACATAAAACGTGTTACTCGTTGATCCTACAGGATCAACGAGAGATGACTAATATGTAGAAATTGTGTTTACTTAAAAATGTCATCAGTCATATATTGATATTGATATTGATGATCATTATTATGGCCGGTCTCACATGGGGACAGTTTTCATAGTTGAAAAGGGCCGACTTTGCACTGCTAGCCATATACTGAACAGAGACAAACCAAAACCATTTATTTACCGTCAGAATAGGGACAGTTTTGTTAGTTGCTAGTCAGATACTGAACAGAGACGAAACCAAAACCATTTATTTACGCCAGCTTATTTTGTCAATTTACCACTCACAATGTTGGGTCATTGTCCACTATCAAATTACAGCTTTAACGTGACGGTAAAATCTGAGTTGCAAATTATAAGACCAATATACTGGTCAAAAGGCCAAAAATAACGTGGTTGTAGAAGTCATTTCAATTTGTATTTGTATGTGTATTTATTATCATATCGTCGCTATAGATTTAGATCCAGTCCAAGTTCGCCTGGTGAACGGAAACACGAGTTACCAAGGAACGGTGGAGATAAAGAACCGAGGCCGATGGGGGACAGTATGTGACTACTATTGGGATGTCGCCGATGCCGAAGTCGTCTGCAGGATGTTGAATTACAGGTAAATTGATCCCCATCTCGGAACTGCGGACTCAAGTATGATATATATCCATCATACCTTGATTGTGTCAGTTCGTTGTACACCGTGGATATATACATGTGTACCAGCGTTCGAAACGTCAAGACATTTTGTCACGCATTATGAGAATATGCGTCAAATAGTATATCCAGGATTCAGCCCCCGTCGACAAAATCATTTCGCTCCAACAGTATCTAGCTTCGTTAGTCAAGTCCACCACATCACAAAGATACACACGTAAACTTTCGCGCTCTGTCCCCTGGTGGAATTTTGAACTTTGAGCGAGTTATTCCCTAGAACTGTTCGACATAACATTTGATCTATGGTCATCATCTTCTCTGTCTTTATAATTAAAGTAGGACCCTATAGTACATGTACATGGTGTTTGGAAAACACACTGAACATTAACACATGGAATAAGTTTTTTTAAAATAACTCTTGCCTATGGCGAAGAGATGCCGGGCTAATAAATGAAATTCTAAAAATTATTTTCTTCCTCTCTGGGTCAAACATTGGAAGTCGTGTTGGGAAAGGGTTAATGAGTTTGTTAAGATAAGGTCTCACAAGTTTGTCAATGAATCACATGGGAAAGTCATTTTTGTATAGTGTGTCCTTGATGTGGCACAATTCCTCAGGGGCCGGTTGTTCGAAGCGCTATTAGCGCTAATCCAGGATTAAATCTGCCTAATCCAAGGTTTAAATGTAATACTCCGACTAACCTGTTGTTCGAAGCGCGATTACCTTAATACCGCTATTAAATATCCCTAATACGCGATTAAATTTAATACACCTCCGGGGGGTGTATTAACGACTATTAAATCGCTCGTGCACGATTAGCCAGACACGTGGATGAGTCTGGGCGAACCCGGAAGTGATAAAATTCTATGGGCCTTTCTCTTATTATATCGAGAGCATTTCACCAGTTTTAACACTAGGCATGCGAAATGGAAGCTAAAACGTTAGTCCTTGAGTGTGTTCAAGTCTTGTGGACGCGGAAACTGAAATTTTACTGTTGCAAACGATAGAATTTGACCAATTTCTCCCTTCCAGTTTGAACCATGAAAGTCGAGTTGACAATGATCGTCTTGATTCTCAACTTGAAAGTGAATTAATGTGTTATAAGCCTACCTTCTAGTCTAAATTTATTTAAACTTCCTCTCCATAAAAGATCGTCACAGGGGCCTTCGTTTGTGTTTAATCTTTGAAAATCCCCCGATAAATCAGTCGACAAATACGAAAAGGACAAGTGGGCACGCTGTTGACATCGTTATGGCCTTGACCTTGGTTTATTTTAAGGGAAACAACTCGTTATAATTTCTTTATTAAGTACTTCGAACTGGTTTCCTCCCTTTATTTAAAGGACTGGCATTCTTACTGGTTAGCCATGCAGGTCATAAATGTTTTAACCATTATTTAAATATTTGAGAGTTATAAGAGACTCGAGAGTGTAAATGGAAACTACAAGCGGATATGAACTAAAATCTATAATACAACCAATAGAATCTATAAAAAAAAACACTTCTCCCTCTTTTAAATAATAAAAATTCACAGTTTGTTCTGAAAATAACTGAATATCAATATTAGTTTCATTTACTACTTGAAGTTGCATTAGAATTGGAAATGCAAAGCAAATAGGCTGACAGAATGCATTGCACCAGTTGCCTAGCTTTTGAATAAAATGTTTCTTCTGTTTCATGTGAACTATGACCATGCACCAACTTGGAAGAACCTGGTAAATGTTTCAAAATGCCATTAATTAAAAAATATATATTTAGCATTCAATATACATAAAAAATAGTTTCACCGTAAAATATAATTTACATGAAAAGGAAAAAAAAATCCAAGGTAGAAAATATATTTCTACAAAATAGAAAATGTTCTTACCTGGGCAGAAAATACTTTTCATTGGATCGAAAAATATCTTTCACCTAATTAGAATAGCTGCATTAATAACTTCTTAGATTGGTACCGGTATCGAATTTCCATCGAAAATTCCGCAACACGGAAACGACAGCTCATACTTTGTGTTACCGCGAGTATTATCAGACGTATATCCGGTTTGCACTAAAATGACAAGTAAACAAATGTGGATTTGCCTTTAACATGGAATCGGGAGGCATGCAACGTGTCTGGCCCGAAAGAAAGACACTTTATGACAGTCTTTCACTCACGAACATGAAAAACACGTGTTTCACTCCCGCCATATTTTCCTAACCGGAAGTAAACAAAATAAAGCTTTGTGGGATAGCTATTAATTTTAATCCTAGATTAGGCCGCTAATAGCGCGATTAACTAACACCGGTCCGTTTTGACGTTTGAGCAACGGGTTTAAATCCCGGTGTTAGTTAATCTTAGATTAGATATTTAATAGTGGTTTAGCGCTAATAGTGGTGTTAGTTTAATCGCTCGTCGAACAACCGGCCCCAGAGTATATAGTTAATATAGTATATTGTATATATACTGTAGATGCCTTATTATTCGCGGGACATTATCTTTCGCGGTTTTTCCACGAAAGATAATTCCTGCTAATATAACTTCCCTTCAGGGGATAAATACAACGTACATAGACTCAAGCCATCTTCCTGGAAAATGGGCATCGATCGCCGTTTACAAAGTACTGCTGCTGTTGTTTGTTGTAGCATCAACACGTAACCAGACATGTTGACTGTTTTAACTGCACAGGGAATGTTTTACTGTATTTGGAAATGACCACCGGAATAAACACAGAATGGGTTGTTTAATTCATGAGATATCAAACGATAATTGGTTTTGTAATTTAGTCTGAGCATGTCTGAACAACAGGAAGTAAATGTGTTGTTGCTGCGGGCCACGTGTTCAATGGCGGAACTACACATGCTGTTTTCAGAAAATTTTGTGCCATTTAGCTCACACCTGTTCCTAATCCTTGTGATATCTCTAATTAATGACTAGCTAAAGCCCCTAAAGCTATTCCTTATAACATGTTATGACATTATTATTCCTTCGCGAAAGATCAGAAAGTCCAGATACTAATCTTTTAATGTCGGCAAAACTGGACTGCTACTGTAGATTTAACACCATTTGTCTTTTCTACATGACTTAATGCTGTAACTTACACACGTAAAAATGGCTTAATTGTCGATTATTTCCTATAAATATAAAGTGGGGGGGGGGGAAGTGCCCCCCTATATATTTTCGCTATCGCTCAGGCTAGAGGGCCGAAACTTACGACACTATATCTTTGGGTCAAGCCCTACAAGAAAATGTTAAAAAAATCCAAGATGGCCGGCATGGTGATGTCACTGTTACGTCATTTACAAAAAGAACTTTTTGGACGATTTTTCGGTCTAAATTTTTTAATTGTTTATTTTTGTTTTTTCTTCGCAAAAACTGCATGAAAATTATAGTAAATAATAAATTAGCAATTAGTAAATAATAATCTGATATGAAATAAAATAAGTTTTATCCATTTTTACACCGAATCATTGGGTGTTTTCTGGCGATACTAAGAAATAAGGTTTAAGTAAACTTAGAACCGCGTTGAATCAACATGCTGAATTTTTGCGTAATTTTGAACAAATGTCACTTCTCTGGAACCCCCACATGGCCGTCATTTTGAATTTAACCATGATCCTCTACTCAGGGGGTCATGCAAGTAGGCTCAAAATGACCCCAATATGATAATTTAAAAAGTACAGAGCTTCAGCTCTAAATTTTTTGTAGTTTCCGAGATAGGAGCAAAAAACCAAGAGGGAGGGGGGGGGTGGGTGCGTAAAAGTGCCCCCCCCCCCCAGGTCAGTTAGGGTTAAAGTACCGTATTGCTGTAAATGCTGCTATACTCATGGGTTGTATGGGGTAGTCAAAAGTTCAACTTTAAGCTAATCCGAACTGATCTGCTTACGTTGACTAATTTGGTAAACTAATAGATTGTTGCCAATGAAGATGTGATATTCAACTCCTACATAGTTCTTTAAAATAATAACGGACATAATCCTTTAGTTTCTCATTGTAAAAGCGCCGGCAATAGTATCCTGACTTATACTTTATAGCGCAATCACGCACAGCGGCGTAAACAGGTTATAGAATTTTAGTGTCCTATCAGTTGATTACGTAAAGGTGATAGACAAGGGGATGATCTCTATATAACCCTGTACCAGAAGTGCTCGTTCGACTCTAGAGTTGCCTCTAAAGATTTGACACAAGATCGATGTTTCTTCACAATAAACTCGCATTTATTCGCTGGTAGCATAGCAAGTATGGCTTGTACGTACAGTATACGAACATACATGTATACGAACATTTCACTTCTTACAATGAGCGATGCCATGCTCAAGGGAGACAGTTGTTCAAGTCTAGTCTATTGTACAAAACACCACGGTTTTATACAGACCAGTAAATAAAACACTTCACATAGGCTGGTACGAAACTCTTAACTCACAGGACCCAAACAGTTAATTAACGATACAGCCGGACTGACCATGTACTTGAGCATCAGTCATTATCCAAACACAGCTGGCCTGTTTTAACAAGATATTTCATTTCTATAAACCAAGCCTTCTATTCGAGTCTCAATTAAAATATAACTTGACCTGAAGTGTCAGGTCTCTGGCAGTACCAGATACCATTAGTCTGTTGTCAGCTTATCTTTAATTGTCGGTGCTTCCTGACCACTCAAGTGCATAGAGCAGTTTATACCATACAGCGGGTCAGTATTTCCTGGCTTCCGCTCGATTAATGCCGAGTTCTCACTCTCAATATACTTGCCATGTACTAATCAAACCCTGTGAACTGACACTACAACTTTCCAAAACTGATTTAGATAAATGTAAAAACTCAAATAGATACATATATGATTTTCTATACTAACCCAAAATATAAATGAGCCTAAACTTACATTATTTCATTTGATATTTTACACATCCTTCCCACCGGAAGTTAGATGTCCATCCTGCAGGGATGACATTTAACTCTCTTTCCAACATCAAACAATGAACTCAAAAATAGATATATCAGATACCAAAGAATGAAAATGAAAAATGTTCGAACAAAACTAAAGCAAAATTATCAAATCATGAACTAATACTAGGTTAAAATAAGCCATTAAAAAGATGGTCAGGGAAATATGAAACCAACTAAATGTCTTTAAGGCGTGCACTCCTGTAACATTCACCTGAAATTTCACACACCCTCCTTCCAATATAATGTCAATTGAAGGTTGAGAAAATTCAAATATCAAATTTAAAAATGCGATTATACCACCATGCTTAACATGCAGTTACACGATTACCTAACTAAATGCTCAGATTTAATAAAGACATTTTATAATCAAATAAGATGCAGGATTCAAACAATATTCAATCCCGAATCTCACACGAAGGGCATAAAGATAAACTCTAACCTCAATTCAAAACATGAAACTTGGGAAGGATTGGCCAAAGCCAAATAAAATGACGGATTTAAATTAACCGTCCCATCGGAACACAGCAGAGAAGAAGACTCCCCGACAACATATATCACTCACTCTATCCGATCGGTCAGAGTAGATATACATGTAATATGCCTAGGTGTTACTGCATAATTTTATATTATAATATCAACGCTTTAGTTCCAAATCGCATCAATGCATGACGTACAACATGCCGTTATGACAAAAAGAATCTATGTTGGTCACCAAATTCACAAGTATAAACTTTGTTAGCAGAATACTGCCCAGTTGAACTTGAAGCTAATTTCTCGCGATCCCCACGGAAATACTACAAATCACGTGACCCAACATTGCTAATGCGCCACAAGTCACATGTGCGCAGCCATATATTCTCGTATACGGCATCCAAAAACAAACAAACAAACATGGTCCATCAACCCTTCGTATACGGCACGCCATGGCCTATCAGCCCTTCACGTGGTATTCAAAACTCATAAATGCATTATTCAAAAATGCAAGGCTCAGCAGCCCTTCTAAACATGGCTCAACAGCCATTCTAGGCATGGCTCAACAGCCCTTCGCGCGGTACCCAAAAGTAAAATCAAAAGTGCATTAGCCAAAACAACACACTACTCAATGCTCATCTAGCGGACAGACAAATTCAATATTCGTTATGTACAATATCATCCAGAAGAAAGTCGAATAGGAACGATCACGTCGACTTAATCGAAACATCTTGACCAACTACAGTAATGAACGACAGTACCGAGAAAAATGTCTAAAATAAATCATAGCTATCATAGTTATCAGCGAGAATTGACTATGTTAGCATAGCGATGCTCAATCCAAATTCAAGCTTAATCAGACATCACGACTACCGAAAAATTTATCAAGTAAGAGCGCCTCATTAGCAACAGTTGCACAGCCTAACTTGATAGTCATATCGTCTCATATTCCATGGATATTCTCAAAATATCCAACTAAATCAGCGCACCCTTACACGATGTTACCAACTTTATAACCTCACAGGTCATTATGGTAATACAAAACAAACGATATGGATTTCATTAGGCATCTGCCTCCAATCAACGAAATTGCCTTCAAATAAATATAATCTTATCTCCTTAGCAAGAATTACTAGATGGTCTTTCAACATAAAATTTTAGAATAGGTTCCGAAATCAACTAACAGATTTTGATTCAGCTGGCTTATTTTCAAACTCTACTGATGTATGTCAATAATGCAGACCACCGGATTACCGAAATATCCAAATCAATCGCGTTCACGGAACTTGTTAGAAATCATTGAAAATTGCAACCAAACACTCTCAAATATCGTACACCAACAATGTCTTTATAAAAATATTCACCACAGACACAATCATTCTGTAGTTAGGTAGTTATGTCTCAAACAGTCCTCCATAACTGTCACTCAAGTACCGGATTTCTCTAGCATCGCCTGTGCTAGTGTCATATACGGTATTCCATCCGCAAAATGTTAACATTTGGACTTGCGTGTTACTCATAATGAAAGCCAGAGATTCATGGTTAACTGGACACAATATGTAATAGACTTACAAAGTTGTCAATACGCGTTAACTGAAACCAATTTGTCATCCACTATCTTAGACTTATATCTGAGGACCCAAAATAAACAACTAATCACAAAACTTCACGACATCCAGGCTCTCATAGCCGAATCGGGAATTATGATGGTTCGTCAATGAACGCGAACAGGCTTCCATAGACTACAAGCTACTAGTACTTACATGTACATGTACTCAGTGTAGGACCTGTCGATCATGTACGCGATAATTCTATTTCTATTCAGCCAATATTACGTTACGTATTTTAGCTCACCAGCTAACACTATTATGGCAACTAATCGCGATAACATCCTAATAAAATAAAAATCATTGTGGAATTACTTCACAATATTATCGTGAAAACTTCAGAGGCTAGATTTACCAAACTGCAATTTACTAACTTTACCAGTCACCAAGGAATTCATATAATCTACCAATTTCACCATTGGGCATGCAGTATTATCCATACTTAAACAAAACATGCACAATATACGAGAGATATCATCAATTCATATAAGGCACTATTATGGTATATATATAACATGATTGCTCAATATATGTTACCAACCTGATTGAGGATTCAGTCCAAAATGTTCCGAGAAAGTTATCTAAGTAAATTGTCTTTGAGTTCATAAGGGTATGACCCATTCCTATAAATTTATATACTGTTCATCACACGTTCTATTTTCGATCAGTGGGAATTTCACAACGTCAAGCAGAAAGTTCAGGGAAGTCCAGGCAGAGAATATATCACAACACAGTTATCTTTTCAATCACTACGGCCATTTACCTGTTAAATGAAATGAATCAAACTATACCTGTAGATATACCGTTCCACGGAAAGGACTCGGTCCATAGGTTTCTGGTACACGCTGTCACGTCACCAAGAACGACAATATGAAAATACACATTTTCACGCGAAATCGAACACAAATGAATTTTAAAAATTTAGAGTTCAATCTGATTGTCCTGGTCCATATTTTCGTCGGTTACTGTCGATGATGGGGCCGGACACTTCGTTGATCAATTGGTGGGCGTTGACAGATACTCCTTGTCCGCCTCTCCGTTGGTGCCAGGCGTGGTTGGCACCTGCCCGCATCATATAACCCAACATCTTTAATATTATGCCAGAAGGGAAGGGTAAAGGTGTGAAGAAAACTTATCTGTTTTTACAGGCCTCAAGCCTGCTGAACTGCTGCTGTAGTCCACATCTCCATGACATCTCCGCCGTAATCCAGCACCGTCGTACAGTTCTGCGTCAAATCAATAGCATGTCCCATAGGCTCATTTTACCTTTTCTGGAACACAAAGTGCCAAACGCAATCGTTTGCAGCACGCTGTCAAAGTTCGCAAAAACTACATGATGGTAGATTGGAGAAAGTTGAGAATTCCGTGCCATGATAGCACAGTGCACAGTCCAACAGCTCGATGCCCTCAAGTCGGACATCACGAATTCACACCTCTGTCGTGGGTTGGGAATTAGTCCCGTAATTTTTCTCAATACAACCGTGCTCTCTCACTGACCGCATTGTCCTCACGTACAGAATTTATCAATGCTGTTATCTTATGCGATCTCCTGTAATTCGTGGGCACGGATCGGTTGCTCCGCCATACCTGCTTTGCCTCATCAATCTTGATTTCTTTATCTCGTCGGGGGCCGCCAATATAGAATTTTAGTGTCCTATCAGTTGATTACGTAAAGGTGATAGACAAGGGGATGATCTCTATATAACCCTGTACCAGAAGTGCTCGTTCGACTCTAGAGTTGCCTCTAAAGATTTGACACAAGATCGATGTTTCTTCACAATAAACTCGCATTTATTCGCTGGTAGCATAGCAAGTATGGCTTGTACGTACAGTATACGAACATACATGTATACGAACATTTCACTTCTTACAATGAGCGATGCCATGCTCAAGGGAGACAGTTGTTCAAGTCTAGTCTATTGTACAAAACACCACGGTTTTATACAGACCAGTAAATAAAACACTTCACATAGGCTGGTACGAAACTCTTAACTCACAGGACCCAAACAGTTAATTAACGATACAGCCGGACTGACCATGTACTTGAGCATCAGTCATTATCCAAACACAGCTGGCCTGTTTTAACAAGATATTTCATTTCTATAAACCAAGCCTTCTATTCGAGTCTCAATTAAAATATAACTTGACCTGAAGTGTCAGGTCTCTGGCAGTACCAGATACCATTAGTCTGTTGTCAGCTTATCTTTAATTGTCGGTGCTTCCTGACCACTCAAGTGCATAGAGCAGTTTATACCATACAGCGGGTCAGTATTTCCTGGCTTCCGCTCGATTAATGCCGAGTTCTCACTCTCAATATACTTGCCATGTACTAATCAAACCCTGTGAACTGACACTACAACTTTCCAAAACTGATTTAGATAAATGTAAAAACTCAAATAGATACATATATGATTTTCTATACTAACCCAAAATATAAATGAGCCTAAACCTACATTATTTCATTTGATATTTTACAAGGTGTTAGCCGGACAATGACGTCATTATATTCATTCGCCTCTCGATGGTTTCGTGATATTCTCTCAACGCTTTCTCGATCTAAATTTCTCTCGATCGAAAAAAACCCTTTCGTGCTCGATGGGTCAACAAGAACGAATAAAAACCGATATCGAGAAAATCAATCGAGAATTTTGAAAACGATTTGGTTTTTCCCATTTTATTTTCTGGACATTCTCTCGATGAATTTCCGATAAAATCGGGATTTCTTCGAGAAAACCAAAGAAAATTCGCGACTGAAGGAAAAACGATTAATGGAAACGCTTCCTTAGCCGGCCTTGAATGGCAACCATCGACCTTCATTACTTGTGCCGCTATCAGCATCCCTCCTCTCCCCGCCTCCTGCCCTTTTTTCTAAGCGTACAACCATAAAACTGTAGCGACCACGCTCCAGTCTTTGTTACTCTAAAATCACGTGTTCCTAAGCGAAGTTCTTATAGACGTATAATTTGGAATTATGACAAGGCTAATTGGGACGAATTTCGAAGAATCTTAAACAGTGCCAATTGGGACAGCTTGACGGACGAAAATGATGTGGATTTATGGTGCCAGTGCATTACTTCAAACTTAAGCAATGCAGCTTCAATAGCCATTCCCAATAAATATGTAACTATACATCCAAATGATAAATCACGGATTACCAGTAAAGTTAAACACGAGATGAGAATCCGTGATAAAACATCGTTATGGCCTTGACCTTGGTTTATTTTAAGGGAAACAACTCGTTATAATTTCTTTATTAAGTACTTCGAACTGGTTTCCTCCCTTTATTTAAAGGACTGGCATTCTTACTGGTTAGCCATGCAGGTCATAAATGTTTTAACCATTATTTAAATATTTGAGAGTTATAAGAGACTCGAGAGTGTAAATGGAAACTACAAGCGGATATGAACTAAAATCTATAATACAACCAATAGAATCTATAAAAAAAAACACTTCTCCCTCTTTTAAATAATAAAAATTCACAGTTTGTTCTGAAAATAACTGAATATCAATATTAGTTTCATTTACTACTTGAAGTTGCATTAGAATTGGAAATGCAAAGCAAATAGGCTGACAGAATGCATTGCACCAGTTGCCTAGCTTTTGAATAAAATGTTTCTTCTGTTTCATGTGAACTATGACCATGCACCAACTTGGAAGAACCTGGTAAATGTTTCAAAATGCCATTAATTAAAAAATATATATTTAGCATTCAATATACATAAAAAATAGTTTCACCGTAAAATATAATTTACATGAAAAGGAAAAAAAAATCCAAGGTAGAAAATATATTTCTACAAAATAGAAAATGTTCTTACCTGGGCAGAAAATACTTTTCATTGGATCGAAAAATATCTTTCACCTAATTAGAATAGCTGCATTAATAACTTCTTAGATTGGTACCGGTATCGAATTTCCATCGAAAATTCCGCAACACGGAAACGACAGCTCATACTTTGTGTTACCGCGAGTATTATCAGACGTATATCCGGTTTGCACTAAAATGACAAGTAAACAAATGTGGATTTGCCTTTAACATGGAATCGGGAGGCATGCAACGTGTCTGGCCCGAAAGAAAGACACTTTATGAGTCTTTCACTCACGAACATGAAAAACACGTGTTTCACTCCCGCCATATTTTCCTAACCGGAAGTAAACAAAACAAAGCTTTGTGGGATAGCTATTAATTTTAATCCTAGATTAGGCCGCTAATAGCGCGATTAACTAACACCGGTCCGTTTTGACGTTTGAGCAACGGGTTTAAATCCCGGTGTTAGTTAATCTTAGATTAGATATTTAATAGTGGTTTAGCGCTAATAGTGGTGTTAGTTTAATCGCTCGTCGAACAACCGGCCCCAGAGTATATAGTTAATATAGTATATTGTATATATACTGTAGATGCCTTATTATTCGCGGGACATTATCTTTCGCGGTTTTTCCACGAAAGATAATTCCTGCTAATATAACTTCCCTTCAGGGGATAAATACAACGTACATAAGACTCAAGCCATCTTCCTGGAAAATGGGCATCGATCGCCGTTTACAAAGTACTGCTGCTGTTGTTTGTTGTAGCATCAACACGTAACCAGACATGTTGACTGTTTTAACTGCACAGGGAATGTTTTACTGTATTTGGAAATGACCACCGGAATAAACACAGAATGGGTTGTTTAATTCATGAGATATCAAACGATAATTGGTTTTGTAATTTAGTCTGAGCATGTCTGAACAACAGGAAGTAAATGTGTTGTTGCTGCGGGCCACGTGTTCAATGGCGGAACTACACATGCTGTTTTCAGAAAATTTTGTGCCATTTAGCTCACACCTGTTCCTAATCCTTGTGATATCTCTAATTAATGACTAGCTAAAGCCCCTAAAGCTATTCCTTATAACATGTTATGACATTATTATTCCTTCGCGAAAGATCAGAAAGTCCAGATACTAATCTTTTAATGTCGGCAAAACTGGACTGCTACTGTAGATTTAACACCATTTGTCTTTTCTACGTGACTTAATGCTGTAACTTACACACGTAAAAATGGCTTAATTGTCGATTATTTCCTATAAATATAAAGTGGGGGGGGGGGAAGTGCCCCCCTATATATTTTCGCTATCGCTCAGGCTAGAGGGCCGAAACTTACGACACTATATCTTTGGGTCAAGCCCTACAAGAAAATGGTAAAAAAATCCAAGATGACCGCCATGATGATGTCACTGTTACGTCATTTACAAAAAGAGCTTTTTGGACGATTTTTCGGTCTAAATTTTTTAATTGTTTATTTTTGTTTTTTCTTCGCAAAAACTGCATGAAAATTATAGTAAATAATAAATTAGCAATTAGTAAATAATAATCTGATATGAAATAAAATAAGTTTTATCCATTTTTACACCGAATCATTGGGTGTTTTCTGGCGATACTAAGAAATAAGGTTTAAGTAAACTTAGAACCGCGTTGAATCAACATGCTGAATTTTTGCGTAATTTTGAACAAATGTCACTTCTCTGGAACCCCCACATGGCCGTCATTTTGAATTTAACCATGATCCTCTACTCAGGGGGTCATGCAAGTAGGCTCAAAATGACCCCAATATGATAATTTAAAAAGTACAGAGCTTCAGCTCTAAATTTTTTGTAGTTTCCGAGATAGGAGCAAAAAACCAAGAGGGAGGGGGGGGGGGGGTGCGTAAAAGTGCCCCCCCAGGCCAGTTAGGGTTAAAGTACCGTATTGCTGTAAATGCTGCTATACTCATGGGTTGTATGGGGTAGTCAAAAGTTCAACTTTAAGCTAATCCGAACTGATCTGCTTACGTTGACTAATTTGGTAAACTAATAGATTGTTGCCAATGAAGATGTGATATTCAACTCCTACATAGTTCTTTAAAATAATAACGGACATAATCCTTTAGTTTCTCATTGTAAAAGCGCCGGCAATAGTATCCTGACTTATACTTTATAGCGCAATCACGCACAGCGGCGTAAACAGGTGTTAGCCGGACAATGACGTCATTATATTCATTCGCCTCTCGATGGTTTCGTGATATTCTCTCAACGCTTTCTCGATCTAAATTTCTCTCGATCGAAAAAAACCCTTTCGTGCTCGATGGGTCAACAAGAACGAATAAAAACCGATATCGAGAAAATCAATCGAGAATTTTGAAAACGATTTGGTTTTTCCCATTTTATTTTCTCGACATTCTCTCGATGAATTTCCGATAAAATCGGGATTTCTTCGAGAAAACCAAAGAAAATTCGCGACTGAAGGAAAAACGATTAATGGAAACGCTTCCTTAGCCGGCCTTGAATGGCAACCATCGACCTTCATTACTTGTGCCGCTATCAGCATCCCTCCTCCCCCCGCCTCCTGCCCTTTTTTCTAAGCGTACAACCATAAAACTGTAGCGACCACGCTCCAGTCTTTGTTACTCTAAAATCACGTATTCCTAAGCGAAGTTCTTATAGACGTATAATTTGGAATTATGACAAGGCTAATTGGGACGAATTTCGAAGAATCTTAAACAGTGCCAATTGGGACAGCTTGACGGACGAAAATGATGTGGATTTATGGTGCCAGTGCATTACTTCAAACTTAAGCAATGCAGCTTCAATAGCCATTCCCAATAAATATGTAACTATACATCCAAATGATAAATCATGGATTACCAGTAAAGTTAAACACGAGATGAGAATCCGTGATAAAATGTTTAAGAAATCTAGGAAAACTCAGTCAGAGCACGACGTTCAGTGTTTCAAACGTCAGAGAAACCCCGTTAATGACCTCGTTCATTCTGCTAAAAAAGAATTCAAAGATAAAACGGCTGAAAAGATTGAGACTGGTCGGGTTGGCTCAAAATACTGGTGGAAATTAAGTAGATCCTTCCTCAAAGACAGCAACTCTAATTTGAATGACATTCCCCCTCTAAAACGAATGAACGGTTCTTTCGCCCACGAGAGTAACGAGAAGGCTGACCTCTTAAATACATATTTCGCGAATATAACAAATATTGACGAATCTAATGCACTGCTACCCCCTCTGTCTCTATATACCGAAAACAGTCTAGATGGTTTTATTGTAACTAATGCCGATGTGTTCGACACGCTATCCAATCTGGACACCACGAAGCCAATAGGGCCAGACAAAATCAGTCCGAAATGTCTCTTTGAGGCAAAGAGTATTCTCGCTCCAATTTTTGCTCGCTTTTTCAATCATTCGCTAGAAACGTCCAAATTCCCAACTGACTGGAAAATTGCCAACGTAACCTCTTTATTTAAAAAGGGCGACCACCATCTAACCTCTAACTACCGCCCAATATCTTTGCTGAGTTGTATAAGTAAAGTCATGGAGAGAGTCGTTTTCAAGTATCTTTATAATTTTATTAGGCACGAAATAACACCTAATCAGTCGGGGTTTCTTCCAGCCCATTCAACTGTAACACAACTACTCGATATCTATTTTGACATTGTTAAGGCGTTAGATGAACACAAAGAGGTCCTTTTTCTATTTTTTGATATCTCAAAAGCCTTTGACAGAGTGTGGCATCGTGGCCTGCTTCTGAAATTGCAGCAGTTTGGAGTCTCGGGTAGCTTACTAAAATGGATCGAAAGTTATTTACTAAACCGTTGTCAGCGTGTCGTAATACAAGGTAAGGAATCTACGATACTTCGCCTCCAAGCAGGTGTGCCTCAAGGCTCTGTTCTTGGTCCCCTCTTATTCCTGTTATTCATAAATGACTTACCTGGTAATATTTTAAATAGTATTCGGTTGTTTGCTGATGATACATGTCTCTATGTCATTTCTGACAACTTGCAATCTCAGATAACGCCCATTTACCACGACATGGACATCATCTCACAGTGGGCTAGAACATGGCTTGTTGATTTCAACACGGCAAAAACAGTCTCTCTTCTAGTATCACTGCGGCATTCTCCATCTGATTTTCCCATCTCTTTTGATAATTCGCCACTTCAACCGTCACTGATTCATAAGCACCTAGGAGTGACGTTTAACAACAAGGGTAATTGGAACACTCATGTTGAAAATGTCATTAATGCAGCACAGAAAAAGTTATCCGTATTCAAAGGACTGAAATATATTCTGAATAGGAAATGTCTCGAAATAATGTATAAGAGTTTTATACGGCCTAGTCTAGAATATGGTGATGTTGTTTGGGACAACCTCAGTCAAAATTTAATATACAGATTAGAAAACATTCAAAAGGATGCATTAAGAACCATAACTGGCATTACTTCCAGTGCTAGTACAGAATCTTTGTATATAGAAGCTGGCTTCGAAACACTGTCTAGAAGACGTCAAGTCCATAGACTTTTAATGTTTTATCGTATTGTGAATGGACTGGCACCCAGTTCCTTGTATGATCACCGTCCTCCCACAGCCTATAATCGCAATCCGTACAATGTGCGTAACGCAAACTATTTTACACCTTTCATGTGTCGAACGGAGTTATTCAGGGGATCTTTTTTTCCAGCCACGGTTCGCGATTGGAATGCCCTTCCACCAACTGTTCAGAATTTACCGTCTCTTCCTGCTTTTAAACGCAAGTTATTAATTATGTCCTCAGAACCTAAGCCACCGTCCTGGTACTACGTGTGCCCTCGAAAAGAGAATGTTTTATTGTGTCGTCTCCGAAACGGCTGCAGCAATCTCAAGATACACTTATTTGACAATTTCCTATCAGACACTTCTCAATGTAATTGTGGACATCTCAACGAGAATGTGGATCAATATTTTCTACATTGTCCCATCTTCCACACTCAACGTATCTTGCTGCTAAATAATCTTGCAACTATTTACGATATCCCGAGTATTCCAAGTCCAAAAACACTATTGTTCGGCGATCTTGCCAAAGATGAGGTTACTAATGTTCGTATTCAAAAAAAATTGGGCGATTATATTACCAAAACTAAACGTTTCTGAGTTCAATCTAACCTATATGTCCTATCTGCTCATCTGATGTAGCTTCAGTGTCCAGACAGGTTTTACTCGTCTGGTTCTTTCATTTTCTCGCAGCATGGTGACACCCCGAGGTTCTCCCAGTGAAAACGTAAATCTTAAACTTGATCGTGGATTTGGTCACACTTGTTCAGCCTTGCCTTCCCTCTATCATTTCTTTTATTTGTCTTATTTGTAACTTACCTGATGTAATATATATTTTTTGTACGGGGAGACGCAATAATAAGCTGTCTTAATGCGCTCCCCATTTCATCTCGAGAGTGAATAAATACTATTTAAACCAACCATAAAACTACATGTATGATATACTACAAATTGATACATATAAGCTTATGTAGGAATAACATTGTGATTTTTTTTGTAGGCACATTGATCATATTTCTACTCACATGTACAACTGTATGCTTATTTGTAAAATGCTTGTTAGCATTTGTCTGGTCTCTTTTACATATACTTTTTCTCATATTATGGGTTTGTGTTAAGCTCACTGTACAGGCTTTAATTGTTGGTTTGATTTATTTGTTCACCTATTATATGAATCGCTGCTATGCTGAGGGGAAAAAGTGAGATTCACGAAAGGCAAGCTGACTGTGAACGGGAAGCACATTAGTCAATCGGACATCGGAATCTGATCAACTCAAAATAGATAAACAGTTTCAGCTTTTCAAGCAAAAAGAGAAATTCCACTATTCTGCTGTTTTCCTCTACTTGTACAAAATCCCATATTATTGGTGCGCGCTGTTATTATTGTAGGTTGTATATAACTACCTGTACATATTCGCATGTCACTATTTTCTAACAGACCCTATATTGGAATTGCCAAGTAAATAGATCACGCAGAGTTTCGAACTAGCTTGTTTACACTTTTCAGTTCCCAAGGTCATGTTCTTTTATATTGCTCTTTTGTATTATAAACTGATTAATTATTTTCCACAAGTGTACTGAACGCTAGCTCGAGGACAGGATTTTAATTTGCACCCAATGAAACACTGTTCTCACATTGTCTTGACACGGGTTACCGCCACTAGCTTCTACCTCTCCTCAATTGTGAACGCGCCAAACCGGCTCATTCAAAAGCTCACTCTAACTCTTTTTTATTAGACACCACGACTCTTTCTTCAATCAATAAATGCACAAGCCCGTGAGAAAATTCACGCAACTTATATTCTCTAGTTTTTCCTCGGGTTTTTGCCACTACTTATACAGAGCAAAACAAATCTGCCATTATCATGTCGCGGGTTGCTCGGGCACTCAACATGAGCTGTATGCACTCTGTTAACACCTTGTTTTCATTTTACCTTTTACGTCATGTTTTACAAGCGAATGTTCGCTAATGCGAATACTGGACACCACAGTAACACTTGTATTGCATTATGTTTGGACCCTCGACATACATCAACTCCCCATGTAACTGGCTCTTGCTCTTGTGGCATTGAAACCTACTTCTATTTTATATCCTATATATCGGCCTATTACTTATCGAATGTATATTCAGCACAAACAATACTTTTTATGCGAACACTCTGTTCATATATTATTTGTACGATTTTATCATAATGGATTTATGGAATGAATTACCCTTCTCTGAAGAAGACGTAATTGATACCGGAGCAGAGGGCAGAACAAACAGTGACTCCTTATTGGCTGGATTGGAGACCATGTGTTTTGATCCGATACAACTAAACATTCCTGTAAATTCCAATTATATCACCGACGATATAGAAGGCGAGAATGCACATTTTGATCAAATCAGTACCTATCAGTCCAATTATTTCTTTGAATTACAAGCGCGGTCGGTCTTAATGACACACTCGCCTTCAGATACACTATCAGTTATCGATATTAATGCTAAAGTCTTAAAAAACACTACACCGAGATAATCTGTCTAATAGTAGACCTCCAGCATAAATTTTCTGCCATCGGAATATCGGAAAGTTGGTTAGATCCAGCCACTGAGGAGTTATATGACATATACTAGTTATAAACCTTTTCCCCTATATAGGAAGGATAAGCGAGGCGGTGGAATTATCTTGTATATCAGAGAAGACATAACGAAATGTTCGATTCGAGAAGATCTATCACATATCGACATCAATAAACCATATGAATCTATATTTGTTGAAATAACACAAAATAACAACTCGTTCATTATCGGAATAATCTATCGCCCCCCAGATAACAGTGTAGACTATTTTAACACTAAACTTCATCAAATGTTGAATATGTTAAAGCTCGAAAAAAAGATGCATTATAATGGGCGATTTCAACATTGACATTCAAAACACACTGCCATTTTTATGAAACCATGAAATCTTTCTATTTCTTCCCCAAAATAACTAAACCTACTCGTGTGAAATCACACTCCGCAACTCTCATTGACAATATCTTTACCAATTTTCACGGAGATGATCTCTGTTCCGGTATCATTCTCTCCGATATTTCTGATCACTTCCTCGCTTTCCACATTAGTGTCTGCATTCCAACGCTCCAAAGATTCAAAACACAGAGTACCGTCTCCTAAACTCCACGCAAAAAGCTCTCTTTGAAGACAAACTGAAGCATGCTGTTTGGAGCCTAGAACAGGAAACTACTGATGTTAACAACGCTCTTTAAACATTTTTATATACATTTAATGCTATCTATAATGAATGTTTTCCTATCATCACGAAACGGCCTGCAAAATTAAAGACAATCAAACCATGGATAACTCCGAACCATTTGAATTCAATTCGCGAGAAAAGTAGACTATACAGACGTTTTATAACCAATAAGAACAGGGAAAATACAAATCAATACAAGCGATATCATAATATACTGAACGATATACCGAAGCTTGCGAAAAATAAATATTTATGAAGACAAATTTAATGAGCACAATAACAATAACAAAAACACTTGGAAAACTATTAATCAGTTAATGCAACAACCAAAATCTTCTACAGTGCCCCAATCTATTGATAACAACGACCAGAGGACTTCTGATTTTTCTGAGATAGCGAATTACATGAACGAATATTTCTGTACTCTTGCCTCTAAGCTAGTGTCCAAAATCCCAAATGTATCCACACATTTATAAAACATTCCTTACTAAAGAATTCCAAAATGAACTGTTCTTAGCACCTTGCACACCACAGGAAATTGTTAATGCACTGAAGGGATACGCTTGTCACCGCTTAAACCTATTTCAAAGCACATTTCTGCTCCAACATCTTCAATCATGAACTTATCGTTTCAAAGGGGTTAGTCCCAGATGATCTTAAGATTGCCAAAGTGACCCCGGTCTTCAAAACTGGTGATACTAACTCCATATCTAACTATAGGCCTATATCTGTTCTTCCATACTTTAGTAAGATGTTAGATAAACTTGTGGCCAACAGAACGAACTCTTTCTAGAGGAAAATAACATAATATGCCCAAATCAATTTGGATTTCGCGCCAATCACTCAATTTCTTTGGCTGTATTCTCTTTATATGATCAATTAATCACCGCAAAAGATCCCAAACAATACAGCATAACTACATTCTTAGACTTAACCAAAGCGTTTGACACAGTCAATCATGAAATACTTTTGCATAAACTCGATTATTATGGTTTCAGGAGACCAACCAACGACTGGTTGCGTAGTTATCTACCTTCTAGAACCCTGTGTGTATCTCTGAATAGCACATTATCAGTTCCCCAATCGATTGCCTGTGGTGTGCCACAGGACTCAATACTCGGTCCTATCCTTTTTTGATTTATATTAATGATATTGTCAGGGTCTCCGATGTTCTTCATATTATACTTTTTGCTGACAACACAAGTACCACATATTCGAACCCTGATCCAACCCTTCTAATCCAAACAATGTCTGATGAACTTCGCAAGCTCCTAGAATGGTTCTCCTGCAATAAATTATCACTCAATATTCTGAAAACAAAGTACATGATCATAAAACCAACTCGAAATTCACCCTCGAGCCTTCCAAAGCTCACTATTTCTGACAATGAGCTCGAACAAGTTAATAGTTATAAATTAATGGGAATTTACTTCAATGATAGGCTCAACTGGAAAACACACATCGATGAACGATGTCCAAAATTATCGAGAAACAGTGATGTAGTTAACAATATTAAACACTGTCTCAATAGACAGACGTTAACTATGTTATATGTTGAAAATGTATGAATGCGTTGAATGTATGTGGATATTGAAAAACTCAAAATGTCTTACGGAAGAACTTGATGCTAAAGGTCACATACCGTACAGACATGTATCCACATGGGATTTCTCGACTCTCTATACTACAATCCCTCATCAGGACCTTATTGACCGTATAATTTCATTAATAGTATCTGTGTCGTAGATCGTAGATATATTAATGTTAGAAGCCATAAAGCATTCTTTAGCTCTACTACATACAAGAGATACCATTCATGGAATGTTTCTTTGTTTATAGAGTTGCTTGAATTTCTCATTAAAAATATCTATGTAAAATTTGGCAACACAATATATCAACAGCATATAGGTATTCCAATGGGTACTAATTGTGCACCCCCATTGGCTGACCTATATCTGTTCCCTTGGGAATATGACTATATGCAGGCGCTTTCAAAAACCGATCCATTCAAAGCCCGTTCCTTTTCATTCACCAAACGCTATATAGACGATCTTCTCGCTGTGGATAATCGCTATATAAATGACGCAGTGAAGGATATATATCCACCTTCACTGGATTTGAAGGAAACTACAGATAACCCTACAGGCACATCATATTTAGACCTATATCTTTATAAAAATGAAGCGGGCCTTCTCTCTCGTCGATTGTATGACAAAAGAGATGATTACAATTTCGAGATCGTAAACTATCCCTTTCTGGACAGTAATATTCCAGTGGGACCTGCATATGGCGTATACATATCACGCCTAGTAGCATTTGCTAGATCCTGTGTTAAATGTGACGATTTTAATCAACGTCACAAAACATTGATGCAGAAACTTATAAAACAGGTCTACACCATCAAGCGCCTCAACTCAAAGTTTCTCAAATTTGGCGATACATATCGCACGCTGATAGCAAAATACGAGAGTAGCGTGCAAGATATATGGCGTTAAGTTTCGTAACTTGTGTCTAATTCCGTTTAACCCGGGGCTAGGGGCCGTATGAACCCATGTACTTCAAGATCCTCATGGTGCTCATATGAACAGTCACAATCATAGCGTGACTGAGATACATGACGATTTTGCAACGAATATTATGGATTAAGAATACTGATCAGCGATACGGATTTGATATTTTTGGAACATCATGATGTCTTGCTGGCATCATTGAAAACTGTAGACCGCTTCTCTCTTGCAGGAAACAAGCCTATGTTTATGTATACTATGATTTTTAATTTGGTGCTAATACTTTTATATGGAATATGGAATAGGTCTTTGGATTATGGACGCGGATATTCTCTAATGGACGACGGCTGAATTATGAATGACGGACCAGACGCTTGTAATATTACTCATTATTTTATTCTTAGACTTCGTATTGTAATCTGGTCTGGGATAACACGTTCCCTTCTCATCTACAGCCACTTGTCTTACTGCAAAAACGACTTATTAGGATAATTAGCTCCAGTGATAAGTATTCTCACACACAGCCTCTTTTCAAGCAAACAAATATCTTACCTTAGATAAAAATTAATGATTACCTCACTTTAATATTTGTTCACAAATTTATTTATTACAAAGTCTTTCTTCCCTCTTTATATCTTACCTACTTTAATAAACAGTCGGTAATACACCATTACTTGACCAGGCATTCAAATCTCAATCTTTATAGAGAACTCTGTTCGTCGCAACTCTCATTCTTCACCGTCAAGCTGAAAGGCCACCGAACCTGGAACGCTTTGTCCTCCAACTTAAAATCTGTAACGTCAACATCATTATTCAAACGCGAAGTAAGGAAACATCTTATTGATGCAGTGTTCTAAGATGGTATCGAATTGCATTTTGTCTGTTGCTCACGTTTGTGTATATCGACCCTGTCATAATAATGCCACCACCTAATATTAATTTATTTATATTGACTGTTACAACGTAAGATCTATACACTTGGAGAATATATAATGTGCGAAATATGTCCACTACACACGCCATGCCTCACTGCCAAGCTTATATTTATCTTTGCCCATGAATACGTAGTATATGTCCACCACATGCCATGACTGACACTATATCTTTACTTATCTTTATTCACCAATCTGTTTAACCCTATCTGGCCTAGGGGCCATTATGGTCCCCCTACCAAACTTTCTGCACTATCCCCGGAACGGCAAAAAATGGAGAGCTAAAACTCCGTGACTTTATAGTTTATCTTATTGGAGTCATTTTGAGCTATTTGCATAACCCCCCGAGCAGAGAATCATGGGTAAATTCAAGATGGCGGCCACGTGGGGTACCAGAAAAGTGATGTTTTTGTCATATTTCTTCAAAATTTCTGCTTTTCTGCAATGAAAAGTGGGCAAAAACTATTTTATTTCATATCACATTAATATTTGCTAATTTTTCATGCAGATTTGTGGAGAAATTGCAAAAATAAAAAATTCGGAAAATCTGACCGAAAAATCGACCAAAAAAGGCTGTTTTTGAAAATGACGTCACTGTGACGTCATCAAAGCGGCCATCTTGGATTTTTTTACATTTTCTGGTAGAACTTGACCCAAGGGTATAGTGTAATAAGTTTCAGTCCCCTAGCACAAGGGGTAAGAAAAATAATTAGGGAGGCCATTTCGCCCCCACCCCAGGCCTGGACAGGTCCCAAAAAGCCCAGGCAGATAGGGTTAAATTATATACTATGCTCTCACTACTAAACACTGTTACTCAATATATTAATTCCTGGGATAAAACAAGCCCTTTAGTGTTTTATTCCCGCCATATTATATGTTATTAATCGATTGTTTTCGTATTGCCTTCGTATTGACCTGAGGGTCGCCGTATTGGCCCGAGACCGCAGGCCGAGGGCCAATACGGCGACCCGAAGTTCAATACTAAGGCTATACGAAAACAATCGATTCATAATATTTTTATTAATTGACATTTACTGGCCGTGTTCTTGTTTTTCTGAGCTTGAGTGGCAGCATCCGTTTCTTGATCTGTAACAGGTTTAAATCGTTTTAAATCGTCTCCACATATCTCAAGCTCCAGAATTCTGCCCACGAACCCTTGAATAACACGCTCTGCGCTCGCCATCGCGCTGACCAAACTACACTGCTGTCGTCTGTTTCTCCAGTCGTCGGTCCTTACTGCTAGTTACGGCTGCACTCGTTGACCTCGGCCAATACAACATTCAACCCGGCCAATACAGCTTTCAACTCGGCCAATACAACTCGGCCAATACAAGTCGGGTTCGACATGACGTATGGACAGGCCGTTTTACACTGTATTCGGGTAATAACATACACAGTCAATTAATAATTACCATTATTATATGAATTAGCGCAATAGTTGATGCACATGTTCCTGTATGATGAATACAGTATTCAATTCAACACTTATTGAATCATGCTTTTGATTCATGCGAACTTTTACCGTTCAGCACTTGTTACAACATGTTCGTCTAACTATAGTGACTGTTGTTGAGCGACAAAGCCCCTGTAATAAACATATATAGCATTTTCAAAGCACGGTACAACTATTCCTACAAAAGTACACATGTTCGAAACTGCAGCAGTCGGAATACAACTATGTAGTCCATCAAGAAGGCGACTTTGTTATTTTTTGATATTATTTTCTCCACATCCGACAACTTATCCTTTTATAACTATTCTCAACGGTGTGGAAGATGCCTTCCTTAGATGCGAAATGCATTTACTACAACAGCTCCAGAAAACCCAGGAGAAATCCAATGCTATCCAGCAAAAGATACTGGACGAACTCGTCGACATGAACAACTTAGTGTCAGAGAAAAAATCAGTGGAAACAGGATTTTTTTCAACGCGACCAGAACCAGAGGGACCACCATTCGCTACAAGCATTTCCTTGACTGTGACACGCTGATTGTCTCGAGGAAATTCCAGGTATCTACCCATGAATCGGACAGTCTCAAGCAAACGGAGATCAGAAATCTTGCTTCTTGAAGATAGAGATGTTCATTTAGGGCAGAACTACACAAAAATTTATGACGAAATGAAAGATCTCATAAACCAGAGAAGCCAAGGACCAGTGGCAAAACGCCACTTGAGTGGTGAGAATCTGACATCAGCAAAGCCGTGGACAAAAGAACGACATGGGTTGAAAAAGACGAATGGCTGGAAAATCTCCCAGATCTCGAGACATTTCGAGAGGAAGATACCGACCAAACTAACCTGAAAACAACAATATCCCCAAGAAGGAGAACCAATCGACCAGTGCAAACCATGCAAACAACCAACCGGGATAGCTTCCAACTTGTGAATCAAACAACTAGTCGTCGATTTACCAGGAGACCACCTACTAGGAACCGGAACCAGGAACATATTATGTGTTATCCAGTGTCGGGGAGTAGGATAACGAATTTATTTCTACGAGCAGCCTTTTAAGCTCTGGAAAGAGGCGTGATAATCTGGGTCTAACACTTGCTAACCAAATACGAAAACGTGAGAAGGAAAATGACAAGAGACGCGTCAAATATTTTGAAATATTCGGAATCAGCATGGTATATTTGGTCATATTTGATAAGAAATCTTCATGTTTGCGCGAAATTATAAGTCAAAAGACAGTACAGCTCTAGAGTTTGATCGCTGACTCTTCGGCTGATCGACCGAGCTGAAGTCGAGTCGGCGAAAAACACTGCACACTCGCTAACCAAAAACGTCTGAAAATGGTCTAATCTTGAATTAAACAGCGTGTATTAAAAATATGTACTATCTGCTAACAGTATTTTGATTCATATAACCTAGAATTGTACACGTCAAATTCATGTGTGCTCGAGTATCAGCGGTAAACTCCCACATCATGCACCTTGTATACCGAGGTCGATCGTCGAAGACCAACACTGAGTCTAGCGTCAGCCAGATTTCATTACCGTAAGCTGTTCAAAATCAACAGTCTCTACTCACAGTCACAGTACACTATCTTTTCCAGATTTTTCCAGTAACTGTCGGACATTTTATTGGTCAGATTCACGGAGTTGATATCCGGCATACTCTTTTTTCCAGTTCTGTCACTGCCAGAACACTTCAGCAGCCATGTTTGTTTACGCCGAACACGGTGGCTAGCCCCACCTAGAGGTCAGTCAGTGAAGTAGATTCAAGATTCAAGAATGTTATTGTACGAGACACTCAATGCCGATCAGAGTACAACGAACGACAAAACATTGTCAACAATTAAAGTTTAAATTTGAACAATAAAGTATACATAACAAATGATACATAAACCATTTAGCTATATCGTGTTATTGGCATACAGCGTAGAGTATGATGAGACGAATATTTATCCTCACTTCACGTGACCGCTATCGGTCAATGAAGACCCAGGATCTATGGGAGTAGAAATAATCCTTCATCTTTGAACACTCAGCGCAAATTTGTAACAGGCACACGTTGAAGGTGAGGCGTATTAATTTGTTGTCGGTGTACACGACATCTATTACGCAAAGTATCCCCTGTTTCACCTATGTAGTACTTATTGCAACCGTTACACACCATTACATAAATTAAATTCCGCGAATTGCAGTTCATATTTGCATTAATCCGAAATGTATAATTGGTTTTATGAAATGTGAAAGAGCTATCCAATATAAGATGATCACAATTTTTGCAACGTGTATCACCACATTTACTCGTTTTGAAAGTGGAATCTGTGCGAGGGATAAATTTCGCCCTGGTTAGAATCTTTTTAAGATTCGGTCCTTGTCGTTTACCGTTTAAAATGGTGGTGTTCCTGAATGTCTTTTTGAGGTGATGATTTGACTCCAACATATTTCGATTATTCTGAATTACCGGAAAGAAGTTGAAATTGTTTGGATTATGGGTACAAATAAATGGCAAGATATCTTTTTTGTTACTTTGACCACAAGATCTGAGTACCTCAATATCTATTTTCCGAGCCTTCTCAATTCCTATATCTATCACTTCTACTGGATAATGCCTCTTGATCAAGGACATTTTTAGTTCAGATAATCTCATCTGTCGTAATTCACTATCACGATAGTGCAAATTCGTCTCGCCAGAGTAAACGATACCTGTTTTTTGATGTGACGTGGGTGACAGGAGTTATAGTCAAGGTACTGCTTCGTATCACTCACTTTGTAATAAACATCAGTGACAATTTTATTACCGCTGCGAATCAGTAATATGTCTAAAAACGGAACTTGGTCTCTGTGTGTTTCTAGTGTGAAGTTTATTGCTGCATCAACCACAGATATTTGTGCAGAATTGTAACTGCTTCACGAATGCTAAAGGGATTTTCCGGGCAAACGCCAGACATAGGATTCCTTCAAAATTCCCTAATGCTATCATCCTATTGTGTTGGAAAGTTTACAACCTGTATAACTGTATAACCGAGATTCAGCTGTCATTCTGCATGAACGGGATACTTGTTTGCACCAATTTTCAGCACCACCAACGTTCAAGCATTTGGATCATCTTTCTTCGGCCAAGGGTCTGGTTTAAGCCTGCTGCATATTGCTCACTGTAAAGGTGATGAAGAGAACCTAATTAATTGTACTGGTTCACTATGGGGGAGACCTGGATGTCAACTTTCAAGAAGAGCAGGCGTGGACTGTAATCCAGGTATTTATATTTGTGCAGTCGCGACCTTCACCAACATCTTGTACCAGTAGCATATATCTATCCTAATGAAGTATAAATTGTGTCGCTGGTGGTCGATCTACCATTTGACCAATACAAAGGCTGCTGCAGTTTTAAACGGATGGCTTTCATCTACATTTTTTTAATTAAACTATAGATAGCAGACATTGAAACCCAAGTATAAGCGCGATTGTTGGATCACGTTCTAAATCTGTCATTAGCCCAGTGGCTTAGATTCGAAAATGGCAAAAAATGTGCACTTTTTGTAACAGGCATGAACTTGGTACAAAGATACATATCGACATGGTTATTGATCCCGTCTATAGAATCAACTCGGTAAGGCCGCCTTTTGGCAGGTAGCGCCATCTGGTGGCACACATGGCTAATTGGTCAATCCAGCTTCAAATAAATTGGTCGCCCCCTGAATATTTTTTTACAACTTAGACTAGGCCGTTGAATCTTCACACAATATATCTTATGATCAAGCTCCACCACAAATGTAGAAAACCAAGTATCACATCTCCGATGACGCCACAGAGACGTTATTTTTCAAAAATGCAGCCCTGGTAGATTTCGATTTTTCGGTCCCATTTTCCGTTTTTTTTCTTTTGCTTATACAATTTTCTCAGGAAAAAATATGTTGATATCTTTTGTCGTTTGTAGGTGTTTTTTTTAACTAATTAAACTACTTCAGATTCATTAAGTGCGTTAGGATTCCCATTCATGCTAACTCAGTCAAATCAAATTAAAAAAATATTTGCCTTTGCTCCCGCATATGAGTACAGTGGGCGTAACCACCTTCACTTTTCTTCAAAATGTTTTTGTTTCACAATCATGGATAATTATTTTATAATTTATTATGTATAATTACCAAAATCGGAAAATCTGACAGAAATTCGATGAAAAACATTACTGGAATTTTAGGTCACAGTGACGTCATCAGAGTAGCCCTCTATGATTATTTTAACATTTTGTGACAGAGTTTCATCCCTTGTGTGTCGTGTTAACGCCGTAGACCAAGCTGTAAGAAAGCCTTTAAACCTACCTGGCATGGGGGGGGGGGGGGCGTTCCCCCTCCCACTTTTTGGTATTTTTTTGCTCCTATCTCCGGAACGACAAAAATTGAGAGCTGAAACTCCGTGACTTTTTTGATTATCATACTGGGGTCATTTTGAGCCTACTTACATGATCCAGCGAGCAGAGGATCATGGGTAAATTCAAAATGGCAGCCATGTGTGGTACCAAGAAAGTGATGTTTTCGTCATATTTCTTCAAAATTTTGGCTTTTCTGTACCGAAAAATCGTTCAAAAATGTTCTTTTTGAAAAATGACATCACAGTAACTTCATCATGGCGCCATCTTGGATTTTTTTTTACATTTTCTTGTAGAGCTTGACCCAAAGATATAGTGTGGTGAGTTTCAGCCTCCAGCCGCAGCGATAGCGAAAATATATAGGGGGGCACTTTCTGCTCCACCTCAAGATGTGGTACTACCCAGATCGCCCAGGCCAGATAGGGTTAAAACGGCGTCCATGTGGGGGCACCAAAAAAGTGATGTTTTCGTCATATTTCTTCAAATTTTCTGCTTTTCTGTATGGAAAAGTGGGTAAAACCTATTTTATTTCATATCAGATTATTATTTACTAATTCATCATGCAGTTTTTGCGAAGAAAAAAATAAAAAATCGAAAATTCTGACCGAAAAATCCTCCAATAATGCTCTGTGAAGATGACGTCACAGTGACGTTATTTTTCAAAAATGCAGTCTTGGTAGATTCCGATTTTCCGATCCCATTTTCCGGGGTTTTTTTCTTGGCATCATGGCGGCCATCTTGGATTTCTTTTTACATGATCTTCTAGAGCTTGACTCAAAGATATAGTGTGGTGAGTTTCAGCTCTCTAGCCTTAGCGAAGATATATAGGGGGGGGGGGGGGGCACTTTCCGCCCCAGGCTGCGGTACACCCCAATTCGCCCAGGCTAGATGGGGTTAAAGGGCCCAGTCAATTTAGTTGAAAGCATATGTCGGATAAGCCATCTGTGCCAGCATCTGGCGTTACACACTGGCTCTATTGTCTCTCACAGGTTATCCTTTTTCTCGAGTAACATGTTTGCAACGGGCTTAGTATGTGGTCAGACAATCATGAGAAAGGTCAACCGGTTAGTAAGTTGGTTTATCAACTGACTGAGCTGACTCGACCCCCCCCCCCCTCCCCCACCACACACATAGGCCAAACCCGCTCCAGGTGAAACACATGCATTAGAATACCCAGTACATTTATTAACGTTATGATAACGCATAAAACTGGCATAACATTATTATGCTATGAAGGAAGTAGTGTAATATAAGAGAGTCCTACGACTCGTGTTCCTCTATGATACTATTCTTTCGTGATGGGATAACTGATTTGCATAGTACCTGTTGCAGTTGCGTGTTGAAGCCGGAGTTGTCTCCCATTTCCTGATGCCATCTGCAGAAGTTTTCCCCCACTTTAATAGGAAAAATATCCCCAAATCCCCATTATTAAAATATGCCGTTCTGATGAAGTATTGTTATGGACACTATGACAAGTAGGAGAAATTTGATTTATACGGATTGTGATATGTTGGAAATCATTATCTCACCAATTAGAGATACTTGTCGTAAAAAGTGAGATTTTGTGTACTGGTAAATAAATCCAAAAAGATTAAAAACGTTGATAATCATCTGTTTATTAAAATTTCTACGGTTAAAACGTCAAGTAATATGTCTGAATTTTGAGCGTGCGAAGACATGATCATTTCAAAATTTGGACAAAAAAACAACAATATATGGGTTTTAATGTTTCCTCCTTGGTGTTACAATAAAGGGCTGAAACCTGATGACGTTTTATGCTACGTCAATCCCGGTATGCAATGTACATCCATAACGACTAAATGGCGGGTTGGGATCATGATGCAGTACCTCCCTCGTGTAACACGACAGCAATTTAATTGTCCGCACAGCATCCCCAGGCTGACACAACCGGAAGTGCAAGCTTTCATTCGGTGGGTCGTCTTACATATGCACTGTGTTGATAATTATTTTAGTTTCGTGTTACATAAGCAATGCTAGATTTCAGGATCGTTTAGCGCCTGCCACGTAGATAAAGGATGCACAAATCATAACGTGATTGAGAGGAAAAAAATATTTCAAAGTTTAGGTCTAATGCTCTTTTAACATATCTGTACCCTGGAAGTTGGAACACTCTTACACACACACATTCCTTTTTAACCCTACCAGGCCTGGGTGGGGTGGGGGGGGGAACCCCCCCGCCCCACCCTTGGACCCCCTTTCATACTATCTGTGCTATCTCCGAGAGGACAAAACATTGAGAGCTGACACTCCATGACTTTATAGTTTATCATATTGGCGTCGTTTTGAGCCTATTTGTATAAGCCCACGAGGAGGCGCTCATCGAAAATTCAAGATGGCGGCCACATGGGGAACCTGAAAAGTGATGTTTTCGTCATTTTTCTTTAAAATTTCTGCTTTTCAGCGATGAAAACTGGACAGAAACTATTTCATTTCACAACACATTAGTTTTTACTAATTTATCAGTCACTTTTTGCGGAGAAATTGCATAAATGAAAATTCGAAAAATCTGACCGAAAAATCGATCAAAAATACTGTTTTTGAAGATGACGTCACTGTGACGTTATCAAAGCGGCCATATTGGATTTTTTACATTTTGTGGTAGAGTTTGACTCAAGGGTATGGTGTGGTAGGTTTCAATCCCCTAGCTCAATAGTCCGGCAGATATGTAACAAAAAATGGGTCGATTGTGCACTTTGTGATAAAAGCATGAAACTTTGCATGGTGACAGAGAAATACATATTATTCATTTTAGCGGGTGAGTCCGACTCCAAAATCCGTAATTGGTCGCCATCTTGGATTTCAAAATGGCCGCCATCAGAAACCATAAAATTCGCAAATCGGCACTTTTAAGACACATAGAAGGTTAATTTAAACGGCTATCCCCACATTTGCCGACCCGAGGAAGTTGATCAACACACTTCTGCAGCACCAGAACGGATGGATTTCTAGATGGCGGCATCCATTCACGTAGTTGATACCTGCAATATATAAAATTGGTCATATTTGAGAGAGAAATCTCAGCAAAATTTGGGTTAACTATGGTGCATCTACAGTTTATCATGCAGCCACATCAGCTGCTAATGATAGAATGCGCTGGCTTCTGAAAATGGACACCAAGCTGGCTGTCATTCATCTTTGGTATAAGTTCCCTACCCAAACTTGCTTAGAGAAGCTTCTCCTGAAAAACGGAGAAGAAACCAAGTCCAAATGGGACGGGCCTGAAATTCGGATCTCCCGATGGGCTATACTTTATGAACTCCCTTCGTTGGGGAGCTCTTCTAGATCTCTTCAGACATCAATAGTCTCGATTCTACTTGTATGATCAAAAGGAAACACAAATATTTTTGTATAACCTCGTAGGCAATAGCATTCCTCAACGAGGCTGATCCTGGCTCGGCCTTCGACAACTCGCGGAACAGAGGACTTGGTTGGGTCAGTAGAGTATGATTAGGTCATACATGTACATGGACTAGATACGTTCCTTGGCGAGCTTTTTATAGTTAAAAATCCCTATTAGTACACCATCTTGGATACCAAGCTTTTCACCTTCAGCGAACATTGAAGCCTAAAATGGATATCTGACAAAAGGCTGGTTTACACATTGCTTTAGCCGAGGAAACTGGTTAAGGGACCTCGACAAATATATGTAGGTTCATTATTTCGGTGGAAAATTTAAGCCGTTCGACGTCAGGCATTACAGGTTTAGTTTCTTTGGGTATTCTTGCATTTACCAGGTTAACCCATGTTGAAGCGTTTACTCCATAAAACGTCGACGATGCTCATCCATTAACATCAGATGAGTTGTTTGAGCTGATCTGTCATCACAGCTCTCGAGCTAGCGTACCTAATTCCGCTTAAGTCAGTGCTAGGGGCCGTGTGGATACTTCTTAGTCTCCGCATGAACCTCTGCAATAACACCGCGGCTGAGATACTAAGGCTATGTCCGAGAATCGATCGTATTCTCGGGTCTGAATGTTAGGTGCCGAGGAATGCTTTCCTGTAGAGTCATATGGTTGCTTTTCAGTCATCAGGCGTCGTCAAATTTCCCCACCTCTTGCATAGCGCTCCAATTTCACTGTGTGAAACAATGTCCAGTCGGAGACGACCGTCATTATTATACACATGGATACTAAAATACTAACATAAAACTTAATCTGATAAGCCCTTCAGTATTCTTCAAGTGACATTATCAATATCAGTTAATTCTGCCTTGGCAATATTGGGTCAAGCGCTGTCTGGTCTTGGTAGGCGATGTCCTCGAAATATTCTCCCTACACCAGGGGCTAAACGGCTGAAACTTACCACACAATATGTCTGGGTCAAGCTATATTCCTTAACCTTGTCTTTCAAGAACAGGTTACTATGATGGAGTTTTCGAGATCCCATCATGTCCCATGGTTAAGCTTTTCCGTGATATCTTGCAAACCTATAGCATTATGCAAGCATGTCCAGAATTTTCTCAATAGGATATGCCACCAGTCAGAGATTTTCAGCTGAAATTTGTGGAAAGTTCATGTTATTAAGTTCCCAGACATTACCATAGAATAAATTTTCATCAAATATATTCATATATTTCTTTTGAAACATCCTGACGTCATCACTGTAGTTACAATAGAAATACCATATCACATATACATATATCAAATTGACCAGGTTATGTTGCCAAGATTGTCCTCGAAGTTATTAGGGTTAGCAATTATTCGTGATTCGTGATAGGTTAGGTATATTTTTTGTCGACGCGATGGGGTTTTTTTCGTGCATGTTAGTTGAATGTGCCACAATTGCTTCTTCGTTGAAAGAATGTTATGCTGAGTTCCATTACCAGATTCGTATTTATCAGTTTAATACTCCGGAAATTGAATAAGCTCATATCAGTAATCCATGTTATATTTGTTGACCACAATTTCTCTAACGATCGAACTTAGTTGCATGGTAGAGATGGATATTCATAATGTTGTGGACAAAGTGTCACAGTTTGAAGCATTGAATGGGGATGAGGCTGGTTCCTGGTTTGCCTATCCTACCAGCCGAGTAGCCAAAAGTGTGATTGAAATCAAATGTTCCAGTACCAGCATACAAAACTGCAGGTTGAACTACTAGTTCTGGTGTTTGTATCATTTGTATGACTGATTCGGGCATGGGATTTCAACAACAAACTGAATTGATGAATATTACACTCGAATATATCAAATACAGGCATGCCTACATATTTCAATAGCTTGTCAATGAGCATTGTGTCATCCTCAAATCACAATGTTATTTTCCAGTAATGGAGATAGAACACAAAGAAAAAAAGCGACAGTTGTGCCGTTGGCCTTAGAGGAAGTCCTGCTGCCCTTACAGGAAGCCATGTTGTCCTTACAGGAAGTCCTGCTGCCCTTTTGCTCTGGGTAGCTAGGCGCTGGTCAAGAAGGCGCACACAATTTAAGGATCGGCCATGCCACCCCACCCCACCCAGATGTTTGCGAAAAACAAATGTCGTGAATTGACTTTGGTGACGATAGGTTGGATAAGGCTCATTTTTTTTCTCAGTAATCTCAGTGCCTCTGCCTCTTAACATCTTTAGTGAACTAATGAATTGTAAAATGTGGCCTCTCACTTTAAGCACAGGGAAGCATTATATACGTTTTGACAAAGTCGGCAAAATTCCCATTGCTTTGTATGTCCTGATCAAAAGTGACACAGGACCTTTACAGTGTACCTTATAGTCCTTATTTCATCTTTGTTGGTGGAAATATATGTGTTGAATCCAGACATCAATGCCGGTACATTAGTAAAAAAAATCACTACTGCAGAAATTTCAAACCGAGACGAATACTTGCAGCTTCCACAAACAGATATTTTCTGAACTATTTATCGCTTGCTTATTCTGGAGCATCACACATCTGTCAAATCCACAACTCTTATTTCAAAAGCTTTGTCCCGACAACCTGCTATTGGTTGGAAACTCGTGTTGAACCAGACAGCTCCTGGACAGCTATAGACTCCTGCATCATGACGATCATTGGCTAGTATACTTCTTTTTGGCTTCTTCGAGAAATACTGGAAACCCTTTCCTGGAGACAGTAAGGATTCGCTGGTAAATAAACAAGTAGTATATAAGGAACATGTCCGATATTATCGTGAGGCGGAAGGTGGATTGTAAATGTGGGTTGTACGTCTCTTCCGGCTGATGACGTCACTTCCGGTTAAAGCGTGACCATGGCAACATGGACATCACTTTCGGTCACGTGATTGGTGAAAAAATGATTTTACTCCCAGTCTAATGGGTCTAGGTGGACTATACCTAATCCAAATGGGTTTTGTAGGGTGCCGTATTGAAGCACTGGCGGTGTAGACTACGCTAGTTTTACTGACATTAGGTGATACTATGGTGCACAAGCGCAGTCAAGGATTATTTGAAAAGATGGCATTTTGTTTTACGCAGGCGTGTGTTCGAGTGATAATTGAACCGCGCAGGGTGTGACATTGAAGCTCGGATTGTGTAGGCTACGACAGGTGTTTCATAATACGTATGCGCAGTCGAAGAGTTGTAGAGAAAATACAAATTCTCTGAGTTGCGCGCTTGAGATATGCCTACAAATATAGACTAGCCCATGGAGGCGGGTATGTGGATCTCGGAGATGCATGCCGTGTACCCCATACGAATATGGAGACAACTGACCTCATCTGTGAAGTCATCCGTGGTAGACAAAGCGCATAGTCGCTCGAGTACGTACCAGGTTCCTACTTGCACTCCAACACACCAGTCCATTGGGGTAACTAGTGGCATGTGGATAAGACATATGGCGTTCTGGGCTATCTATCCTGGTAGGGTTACAATGGTAATGGGTACAGGGCGTCTACAGATCTTGTAAACAAATTACTGAAAATACAAGAAAGATAATATCTCACCTAATATCCTGTCGCGGGTGTTTATAATGTCTGTCTCGCCCTGTCTCGTTCAAATTGACTGTGGTCGTAGCGGTGGTGGTGTAGTAGTGGTGGTGGCACAGATAGTGGTAGTGTGATATGTCAATATATGGGTTAGTACGTGTCCACACAGCCAGAATGAGTGATCTAACCTGTTGTGGTGATGATGCGTGGTCATTAACCTAAAAAGGTGATAGCCTAAGATGTGCATTCATTGCTGATCATCCGTTTAGAGCGAGGGACATCACCCTTTTAAGAGGATGGTCGGAAAAGTTGATGGCCCTGGCTGATCACCTTATTTGGGTGATGCTGTAACCACCTTTTAATCTTATCTGCCTTGGGTTTTTTGGGACATTCCCAGGCCTGGAGAGGGGTCGAAATGGCTCCCTTCTTATTACTTTTCTTACCCTTTGAGTTAGGGGGCTGACACTTACCACACCCTTGAGTCAAGCTCTTCCAGAAAATGTGAGAAAAATCGAAGATGGCCGCTTTAATGACGTCACAATGTCGTCATTAAAAAAAAACGGCATTTTTGGTGGATTTTTAGGTCAGATTTTTCGAATATTTTCTTTTGGCAATTTTTCTGCAAAAACTGCATGATAAATAAGCACAAATTAATGTGATGTGAAGTAAAATTGTTTTGAAGAAAAATGACGAAAACGTCACTTTTCTGGTACCCTACGTGGCCACCATGTTGAATTTACCCATGATCCTCTACTCGTGGGTTTATGCAAAAAGGCTCAAAATGACCCTAATATGATAAACTATAAATTCACAGAGTATAAGCTCTAAATGTTGTGTCTTTCCGGAGATAGCGCAGAAAGTACCACCCTTTCCTGGCCGTGCATAATCAGTCCATATCTAATCTCCGTGTAATCAAAATGCCGAGTACGTGTACGGCCTTTCCGCGAACCTTGTCTCGTTGCCATAGTATGCTCTGAAGCCCTCACTGTGAACACACCCAAGAGACATCACCGAACCCACCAACTATGGGTCCACCATGCAGAGTAAAGCATTCTGTAGGAGGTGTCAGCGGCCCGATGCGGTGTGTGAAGACGTCATGGATGATAGAGGAATGGCCTATCAGCTACACCTGTATTGTTTGGTGCTACCCACAGTGAGAGCCCACCTACGAGACTATGCGGTCCAATTTATAAACATATTCAAGGAAATAATTTATATATTATAAATAGATTTTTCGACACTGTACATTTCGAACCAGTGAAAATTCATTGACTCGCTGGAGGAACGACATCACGACTGAGGGAAACAAGCTCACCGTTCAGCCAACAGAGATATCGAGCACAGCTTGGGGCAGCTAGCTTAGTCGATACAATATACAGTTTTGAATGCAAGTGAAAGCGGACAATATAGTACATTTTACATATACAATATCTGAAGATTTTCAATATTTCGAATGTTTCTATAACAACCTTCAGTAGTGAGATTGATCATCATCCGAGTCAGTGTGATTTTTCACTGGTACGAAATTTACAGTGTCAGAAATTCTATTGAAAAGATATGCGATTAAAGAATTAAGATATGCGGTTAAAGAATGTGAAGTTGTTTCCGGGCATTCCTCGCGATATCGATCAAGCGTATTTCTGCAACTCCTAGCACACCAACGTGTTAGCACTATACGACCTGACGGGTGCGACCAAGGAAAATTCAGAATCTCTTTCCTCAAGGGAGGAGCAAGTTTGGTTTAATGTAACGCTCAAGGTTATTTCACTCATATGGTGACGGTCGGTTTTAGAAGTAAAGGAAGCCGCAGTACCCGGAGAGAACCAACGCCTGCCCAGAGAAAGAGCCATGAACTGCCAATACGTCGTATTGTTCAGCAATCCCATCGACAGAGCACAATTTCGCTTGTTCAGAAGTTGAATTTATCCCTAGAACAGCGACTATTTTATGCAGAGGCTTCAATCCGCAACGATTCGTCCGTATGTCTACCCTTCATGGACTTAAACGTCGATACCCCCGAAGATCGCTGATTGACGATCTACCTGTTATCCGGCGGCGAGCCACCACGAATTCAAAGTGAGAAACTGCGACCCTCAGACCGTCCTCCGAGCCCCCATGTGGGAGCTTCCGTAGAGCAGCTCCCTTGCCGGTCAGCCCGCCCCCGTACAGCGAGCCCTCTTCAAACCACCATCTCCGGAGCACTCGCATCGCCCAACCGTGAAGGGCCAACCCAACTCAATATGGAAATCAGTCAAACAGCGATGATGTTGAAAATCACGGACATGATCTGGGCAGCGGCGTCTGCCAGAGCGATCGCTAAACAACCCACATGATTGAACTGATCATTAAGATCAAAAGCTTCTACAGTTGAACCATAAATACTCCAAATGACAAAATCCCCCACATTTCACCGTGAGCACTACGGCATCCACGTTGAGTAACGTAAACGTTGAACCTAACGACGGGGATGTTCTCACTGAAGCTTTACACCAAGCCGAGGTTCGAGTCTTTGCCCTAGAGCGTACTGACGAACTACACCAAGCCGACTTCGTCAGTGATCTACGAAAAGAGCGCCAATGCTATTATTGGCGGAAGCCAAGCTGGGATCACTGATAACTGCTAAGAAAGTGGACATCAGAGCACCTGATGAACGATATGGAGTTGACGCTCGACGAAACCCGTCAACGACGCTATCGATGGTCTGATTGCTGATGCTTGCTCACCAGACACTATGATATGATGTTGTACCAGAAGACTTTGCATACTGAGACCAAGGAGCCAGAATGTGAGGAGCCCACTGAGGTAAATACTGAGGCAGAGACTGCTGAACGTCTATCAAGCGACTACGGAGAGCTCTTTCGCCGATGTACAAAGTGAGAGAAGCCTGGACGAGGAAAACCATGAACCAACCTTTTGGGATCGTATTGTCGCTGCGGCGATTATCAGCCATGCTGCGGCGATCGAAGATGCCGGACAGGATAACTTACAACACTCTTACATCCAAATGCGCCCTTATATGTACATAACGAATCAGCTATGGCGATTTTTGAACACTATAGTCTGCTGCCGCTTGATATGCACGGTGATCTGACGCGTAGGTCTACCTGGAAGACCATGCATCACTTGAAAACGGATATGCGTTTACCACCCACAGTGGCCCGCAATTGTCTTTTGGCAAAATCCTAGTGCTGCATCCACACTGCCAATCACATGACCGAAAGTGACTTCGCCCCGTTGCTATGCATACCCCGTTTTCGTCATTATATAGCTGAAATATTGATGACCGCGACATTAATCCTGAATTCTCTCTGTCTCTGTCTGTCTCTCTCGCTCTCTCTCTCTCTCTATCTCTCATTCCCCTTAACCGCGGTGACTTCGAACTGGATGTGACGTACAGCCCTCATTCATAACCCACCTCCACCTCATCTCCTCTGCATCACGATAATATCAGACTTGCTTTCTATAAACTACTAATACATCTCCTATGTCTGATTCACTGTACACCTAGGCAGAGGCAAATATGTTTCAGCAATGACATTCAATTCTTGATCCATCACCCATTGAAGGCGCTCTGGTCGCTGATTCTTAAACGATCGTAAATAATGATATTCAGATTAATCGCGGCTTGAATCGACAAGGACCACCCGGTGTACTAATCTATTAGTTGGTTGCAATAGGAAAGGATATGAAAAGGGACACTAATCACCAGGACATTCTTATTCATCACACCGGCACTACAATTTCAATTTCAATTTGATTTTTTTCGCAATATACCTGTTACAGGCCGAGCAAATACATGAGTAATACATATTGCAACATCATCAGAAAATAAGCAATAAAGAAAAAACACATGAACTTTCATGTCAAGTCTACATGAAACACGACATGTAGTGTATTTTAGTGACATCATTTGGAATGATTTTACACAACGTTCTGGGTCACGATTTATTACACTGTATACCACTCCAATATGTGCAAATAACTATAAAATACACTGTAATGGACGAGGAATGCTGAACTATCGGTAGTTCATATTATCACCGGTCTAAAATATAAACAGTTTTGTTAGTTGTAAATGATCGACTTTGCATTGCTACTCAGATATTGGACAGAAATACACAACAAAACCATTTAGTTTTTCGGTCTAATTACATCTTTAACATGTACAATCTTATCATGATCAGTTGTAAAATATAAGGACAATATTCTTCTCATAATAAAAAGGTTTGTATAATGTCATTTCAGTTTGCCTTTGAATAGTATTAATTATCGTCTATATATCAATTTAGATCCAGTCGAAGTTCGCCTGGTAGATGGAAACACCCCCTACCAAGGAAGGGTGGAGATAAACTACCGAGGTCGATGGAGGACAGTATGTGACAACGGTTGGGGTGTCGCCGGTGCCAAAGTCATCTGCAGGATGTTGAATTACAGGTAAACTGAACCCAATTTCGGAGCTTTAGAACAAAGTATGATGTATATCTGTCACGCCTTCAATGTTCATGTTCAGTTCATGTGCACATCATGCAGATCTCTATCAGCGTTTGTAGCGTTCCGCAAGACGATACATCGTTATGTGTTTCCTTCAACCCAGTGTAGGTGAACATATATTCTTCACTGCGTCATATGTATAGCGAGTATTCACATCCAGAACATCGTATATAGAGCGATTGGTGAACGGGCACTCTAGTGAACACACTTTTCAACTGTGTAAAAGGCAGTGGAGCGTTTACTAGAGAAAAATCTCCTCTTAACTATTATGTAGTGAGTCCAATAATTAATTTATTCAATTCTGCTCAAAAAATTTTTGTTTCCTTTGGAACCAATTTCTATATTGTAAACGTACAGGCTCAAAATGGTGACGGAAACCCGCTTCGACTGACAATTGGGATTGGGTTTTTTGGTTTTTGGCTTTTTTGTATACAGTTTTATATTATGGATGGGAATTTTCTAATATATGTGAAATATGACACTTTTAAGCAAAGCCAATCCAATGTTGTCGAAGGCTTTAGATTGATACGTCATTTCGGTTGAAGGTTGTCATTTGAGTTTCCCGATCGGAAATATTTTGCACTCAGATTCGCCGCCTACTGTTGCTGATGTAGTTGTTCTGGTCAAATTGCTAGGATATGTTCATGCAAATAAAGGTGCAATATAAACTGTATATGGTAAAGCCTAATATAACAAGGAACTCCAATTTTAAACTTTCAAACGCTGTTTTATGTCTATGACTATGGCAAGCCGTTTTGGTATTTATTCATTTATTTTTGATATCAAAAATTCTTTTTTTGATATCGAAAATTCTTTTTTTGATATCAAAAATACTATTTTGGATATCAAAAATTCTTTTTTTGATATCAAAAATACTATTTTTGATATCAAAAAAAGAATTTTTGATATCCAAAATAAACCGTTTATTTTTGATATCAAAAAAAGAATTTTTGATATCCAAAATAGTATTTTTGATATCAAAAATAAACCGTTTATTTTTGATATCAAAAATAGAGGACCACTTACACCAAACAGGGCCGTAGCCAGGATTTACCGAGGGGTGGTTCGCCTTCACTCCAAAAGGGCACATCATGGGGTTCGCTGTATGGGAAAAGGGGTAAATAGGGGGTTCGCTTCAGTGTTTGAAAAGGGCATTTATATGAGAAAAGTATATAATATTTCCAAAGGGGGGGGTTCGCCCGAACCCAGAAACCCCCCCTTGGCTACGGGCCTGCCAAAACGGAAATAATGCGCTCTCCCTTACCAAGATTTATCTTCCATCTTTGGCTTCATCTCAAAAAGTGCTACCATACAAAATAACTCATAAAAATCATAATGCAAATTACACAAATTCTGCCGTTGGTTGTTCATATATTCAAGCATCTTCACAAGTCCAGGTAAATCCTAAATCCTCGCAGAGGGTTTACCTGGACATTTTTGGTGATTCGAATGAGTTCTTGATTCGATTCCTCCATTGTACAATCCCGTACATTTCATCCCCTGCGCTTGTTTTGAATTGGCATGTCGGTATCCCAAGCCTGCGGGTTTTGCTGGACTTCCGATGTTGATTTCATCCCAACATCAAAGCACTTTGGTCCGCGATGAAATCCAAACCTGTCACCTCTCATACCTCGCAGTGGATTTGCATAATCAGTTAGCTTAGCGCGTTCACTGATTGGATTGATTTAGGGGAAACCTCCTGACCTATTTATGTCCAGAACTAGTATGGGTAACTAACCAAGCCAGTGTATCGATTCTAATAGATCGATCGATACACTGGCTCGCGAGGATGATATTCAAGAGCTATCATTCAATCGAAATTTTCCCCTTGTTTATTGATTGATACAATTTCACTCCTCAGTCCCGACACCCGTCGTTTGGCGCCAAAAAAAATGGAGAATGGCTGATTCGGGTAACCCAACTCAGGCTAACGCTGTTGTTAGAAATGTTGTACAAAATGCATTGTCAGCTGTACAGGAGGCGAGAGAATCAACAATTATCCGATTAAATACCAAAACGGCGCACATTTATTTTGATATCAAAAATACTATTTTTGATATCAACAATTCTATTTTTGATATCAAAAAAAGAATTTTTGATATCAAAAATAGAATTGTTGATATCAAAAATAGTATTTTTGATATCAACAATTATCCGATTAAATACCAAAACGGCGCACATTTATTTTTGATATCAAAAAAAGAATTTTTGATATCAAAAATAAAGGAATAAATACCAAAACGGCTTGCCATATGACATGTATGAGGATGAGAATATACAATGTGTATAATTTAGAAATTTTACTATTTTTCAGGATAAATTAAAGTTTAGCTTCATAAACCTAACGAAAAGTGTGAGTTTACTCAAGTAAACGCCACACAACCTACCTGGGTGCCCCTTTGGTGCGCATTTATGACTGAAATGTATCATTTATGCGGCAATGTGCCCTTCGCTTTGACACTGCAAGACCGTCGTGCAGCGTGTATGCATCACAAAAACATACGTTTATCTCCCTTGCGTAGATCAGCCGTGGAGACAAGTTCACCATCAGGATTCGTCGTTTTGTCGCACGAGATATCACAGATTCCGATTGGATCCAGCTAGTGACAGGTGCATATCACTCATTGACGAGGTTTTCTGTCCCAACGTCACTCGTCTAAAGTGCCATTGCGATGTATAGAACTTTGTGATATAGTTGAATTGACTTTGATGACTTTGTTATGTGTCATCAGTCAAAGATATGTTTCGTTCGACAGTTAGCACCAATTGCAAACAAGCATACACGAGACTTAAACGCAGTTTTTAGTGTTGAGAGAAACACACAACGCTCTTTTAAAAAAGTCCTTATTAATGACAAGTATTCTTTCATCCAAATATATGTTCACGTCCTTGTCCAGAATATGGTTGATTCTGCCTGTTCATGCTAACACTATGGAGATGTAAACCATATGGCGTTCAAGCAACCGTAGCTTAGACACAGTTTAACATAGCGACAGGGATTTTGTACGATACAATCGTGATTCTGCAGTGATATTATGTGGTATTGTATTATATTATATTATTCAACGGATTCAACATCTGTTACAAAGCAAGATATGTTGAATACCTGTATGTGCGTCTTCTGAAACATTGCTCTGCACAAATAAGCGTATAATTGTTATCGTCGCTCTTGCCGTAGAGATTCGTGAGAGAAGGGCCGTTTCAATTTTTAAAAGTACAGGTCCAGTTGGGGAGAGGAGAGGGCGGGGTGGGGGCGGGGGGGGGGCGGGGTTTGAAGGCGGCGGTTAGACTAGATAGTAGTTGTTGCATGGAATGGATCTGGCTTTGGAATGGATATATTTTGCATATTTCTGCAAATAGATGCAATCTAGATAAACCAAGATGGTAAATGAGGGGAATACTATCGCGACGTAACGCTATGGAAACTTCGTGCGAAATGTTCGTCGATATTCAGCGAGCTCCCATAATAAGATAATCACGACAATTTCTGCCTTTTCTCTCCGACAATGATTGACGTTTAATTTACGGAGATTTCAGAGGATTTTATGATAATTTACCAATATATCTTTCAGTGAAAAGAAATAGCATGCCTAGACTGAATCAGAACATCACATGTAACGTTGCACCTCCTATCTGAAGTTGCCAAATTCAAATAACATGTTTACCTCAATTGGTGTGGTTCTATGATTCTCATTGGCCGAGTGGCTGTTTGAAAACCCTTCACTCAATCAGAGTGGCTGTTTGAAAACCCTTCACTCAATCAGAGATTCATCTGACAGTTGAAACTAACTTGCAAGTTTTCAACTTCAGACTCAACAAAACTCTTCAGCTTCACACTTGCCAGAGCAACACGACGTGTTTGTAAACATTACATCAACCACAAACGGTAAATCATGATGAAATCCCCTGTAACATAATCGCACAAACGCACAACCTTTTGACATGTTCTACCCCCTAAAAAACTCAGAGTTTTCAGCGAGAGTAAACGCTTTCATCTTAACGGTTTAGCACGCGCACTGTCCAGAAATGATGCCATATTTGGATACTGTTTCAGGATAATGTTCAAATATTAGTCCACGTGCTACCTGTGAAATTATTGTGGGCGTGATTTTGAAATTGCTTCACCAAGCTAGCCACCTGATTGGCTAACAAATGTAATTTCAAATTCGCACGGGATTTATATAGCGCTGAAAACAGATATAATATTAGATATATAATATATCTGCGTTTACTAAGATTGCATATAGATGTTGGAGAACAGATATTGGTCCTTTGAGAGGCATTCTGCAAATTATACAAATTGAGAACTGACCTTTCCAAATACATTTTTCTGTTGGAAACGCTGTTAGTAACTACAGTCAAACATCACCAGCTAATAAACAAAGATTCACAAATGAATTAAATGAATGAAACACAGTAGGTGAATCACTACAGTTTCTAAGAAGTCAATTTCGAAATCTCGATTCTTAGTCTGTCAATACTAAACATTAAAATACAGTACTAAATGACATACCTTATGAACATTCATAAGTTAAAGAAAAACAATAAAACAAAATTGAAAAAAATGCTAATCTAATTATTAAAAAACAAATATGTTTTGCGAGCAATTGTTACGTGCGTTATTTCAGAGCACTTCCGGAAATTATATCCAAAATGAATATACTTCGTGAAAATTTTAGGCAAACATTTATGGTATTTCCGTCCAAAATACCAATTGAAGTCCACAAAATTGCTATTTCGTACCACATATGTGGAAGAAAGTGAATACTACAATATACGCGATCTATTTTTTGCTGTATGTTAGTAAGGCATGTTGTTATTAGCCCACCATCACCAGATGGTGGTCTGTTTAAATCACTTTTCGTCCGTGGTCCGTCGTCCGTCGTCCGTCCGTCAATCCGTCTGTAAACAATTCTTGTTATCGCGATTTCTCAGGAACTACTCCATGGATCTTTCTCAAATTTGGTACACAGGTTCTCCTTGGGGTCTAGTTGTGCAAGATACCTTTTCCGGTCTCATTCGAAAATCCAATATGGCCACCAGGTGGCCATCTTAGATTTCCCCATGAAACTTTGTATTCGCGATTTCTCAGGAACTACTGCATGGATCTTTCTCAAATTTGGTACACAGGTCCCCCTTGGGGCCTAGTTGTTCAAGATGTCTCTTTCCGGTCCGATTGGAAAACCCAATATGGCCACAAGGCGGCCATCTTGGATTTCCCCATGAAACTTTGTGTTCGCGATTTCTCAGGAAATTTGGTACACAGGTTTTTGACTTCTGGCGGCCATCTTGGTAAACAATCGAAACATTAAATGGAAAATGACGAAGACACCAGAGGCCACCATCATGCCATATGTTAGGCTTCTGACACAAATCAAACAATGGACTAAGTTAATTTCCGTATTTGGCCATTATTATAGCCGCCATCTTGAATTTGGCAGCCATCTAGGAAAAAAACTGTGTGGGTCCTTATCAGAAATTGATCAGGTCATCATTGGCTACTATTATGCCAAGTTTCGTGCACAATATTTTCACCATATTGCTCTACTAGTAAGTCTTTTTGAATTTATTTTGACCCTACCTGGCCTGGGGGGGGGGGCGAAATGCCGCCCTACCAAACTTTCTGCGCTATCTCCGGAACGACAAAAAATGGAGAGCTGAAACTCCGTGACTTTATAGTTTGTCATATTGGGGTCACATTTTGAGCCTATATGCATAACCCCCCCGAGCAGAGGATCATGGGAAAATTTAAGATGGCGGCCAGAAAAGTAATGGTTTTGTCATATTTCCTCAAAATTTCTGGGGTTTTTTTCGCGATGAAAAGCGGGCAAAAACTATTTTATTTCACATTGCATTAATATTTACTAATTTATCTGCTGTTTTTGCGGAGAAATTGCATAAATAAAAAATTAGAAAAATCTGACTGAAAAATCGACCAAAAAATGCCGTTTTTGAAAATGGCGTCACTGTGACGTTATCAAGGCGGCCATATTGGCTTTTTTGCATTTTGTGGAAGAGTTTGACTCAAGGGCAAGGTGTGGTAGGTTTCAACCCCTAGTTCAAGGGGTAAGAAAAATAATTATGGGGGGTGAGGGTAATTCCCCCTCCCCCAAGGCCTGGAACGGTCCCAAAAAGCTCGCCCCTTGGTCGCCCCTTGAATATTTTTTTACAATTTAGACTAGGCCATTGAATCTTCCCACAATATATATTAGGATCAAGCTCCACCAGAAATGTAAAAAACCAAATATCACCTCTCCGATGACGTCACAGAGACGTTATTTTTCAAAAATGCAGTTTTGGTAGATTTTAATTTTTCGGTCCAATTTTCCGGGTTTCTTTTCTTTTGTTATACAATTTTCTCAGGAAAAAATATGTTGATATCTTTTGTCGTTGGTAGGTGTTATCTTTTAACTAACTAAACTACTTCATATTCATAAAGTGCGTTAGGATTCCCATCCGTGCTAACTCAGTCAAATCTAATTTAAAAAAAATATTTGCCTTTGCTCCAGTATATGAGTATAGTGGGCGTAACCACCTTCACTTTTCTTCAAAATGTTTGTTTTTCTCATAAAAGTGACCAAATTTATTTTGTTTCACAATGGATATTTATTTTCTAATTTATTATGTATAATTAACAAAATCGGAAAATCTGAGAGAAAATTCGATGAAAAAAATGCATTTCTGGAATTTTAGGTCACAGTGACGTCATCAGAGTAACCTTCTTTGATTATTTTAACATTTTGTGACAGAGCTTCATTCCTTGTGTGACGTGTTAACGCCGTAGATCAAGCTGTAAGAAAGCTTTTAACCCTACCTGGCCTGGGGGGGTGCCAAAATTTCTGCGCTATCTCCGGAACGAAAAAAAAATGGAGAGCTGAAACACCGTGACTGTTTAGATTATCATATTGGGGTCATTTTGAGCCCTTTTGCATGACCCCCGAGCAGAGGATCATGGGTAATTTAAAATGGCGTCCATGTGGGGTACCAAAAAAGTGATGTTTTCGTCACATTCCTCAAAAATTTTGCTTTTCTGTATGGAAAAGTGGGTAAAATCTATTTTATTTCATATCAGATTATTATTTACTAATTCATCATGCAGTTTTTGCGAAGAAAAAAAAAATTAAATCGAAAATGCTGACCGAAAAATCGTCCAATAATATTTTTCAAAAAATGCAGCTTGTGGAAAATTTCGATTTTTCGGTCCCATTTTCCGTTGTTTTCTTGGCATCATGGCAGGCATCTTGGATTTTTTTTTACATTTTCTTGTGTATCTTGACTCAAAGATATAGTGTGCTGAGCTTCAGCCCTCTAGCCTCAGCGAAAATATAGAGGGGGGGGGGGCGGGGGGCACTTTCCGCCCCAGGCTGCGGTACACCCCAAATCGCCCAGGCCAGATGGGGTTAAGGGGCCCAGTCAATTTAGTTGAAAGCATATGTCGGATTAGTCATTCGTGTCAGCTATTGGCGTTACACACTGGCTCTATTGTCTCTCACAGGTTATCCCTTTTCTCGAGTAACCTGTTTGCAACGGGATTAGTATGTGATCAGACGTTCACGAGAACGGTCAACCGGGTAGTAAGTTGGTTATCAACTGATTGAGCTGACTCGGATCCCCCCGCGACACATAGGCCAAACCCGCTCTAGGTGAAATTACAAGCGTCTAGTCCGTCATTCATAATTCAGCCGTCGTCCATTAAAGAATATCCGCGTCCATAATCCAAAGACCTATTCCATATTTCATATAACAGTATTAGCACCAAATTCAAAAAGACAATCATAGTATACATAAACATAGGCTAGATTCTTACAAGAGAGAAGCGGTCAACAGTTTTCAATGATGCCGGCAAGACAACATGATGTTCCAAAAATATAAAATCCGCATCGCTGATCAGTATTCTTAATCCATAATAATCGTTGTAAAGTCGTCATCTAGAGAATGATGTATCCCCGTCACGCTTTGATTGGACTGTTCATACGAGCGACATGAGGATCTTGAAATACATGCATTAGAATATCCAGCACATTTGTTAACGTTATGATAACGCATAAAACTGGCATAAGATTATTAAGCTATGAAGGAAGTAGTGTAATATGAGCGAGTCCTATGACTCGTGTTCCTCTATGATACTATTCTTTCGTGATGGGATAACTGATTTGCATAGTACCTGTTGCAGTTGCGTGTTGAAACCGGAGTTGTCTCCCATTTCCCGATACCATCTGCAGAAGTTTTCTCTCGCTTTAATAAGAAAAATATCTTCAAACTTTCAATTCAGTGATATTTAATGCTCAGTTTATCTCCATTATTAAAATATGCCGTTCTGGTGAAGAATTGTTATGGACACTATGACAAGTAAGAGGAATTTGATTTATACGGATTGTGATATGTTGGAAATCATTATCTCACCAATTAAAGATACTTTTCGTAAAAAGTGAGATTTTGTGTACTGGTACATAAAAATAAAAAAAATGGGAAACGTTTATAATCATCTGTTTATTAAAATTTCTACAGTTAATACGCCATGATCTAATATGTCTGAATTTTGAGCTTGCGAAGACATGATCATTTCAAAATTTGGACAAAGGAAAAAAAACAATATATGGGTTTTGGTGTTACACTAAAAGGCTGAAACCTGATGACGTTGTATGCTACTTCAATCCCGTTATGCAATGTACATCCATACCAACTGAATGGCGGGTTGGGATGATGATGCAGTACCATCCTTGTGTAACACGACATCAATTTAATTGTTCGCACAGGATCCCTATGCTGACACAACCGGAAGTGCAAGCTTTCATTTGGTGGGTCGTCTTACGCCTTCACACCTTGCAGCATATGCACTGTGTTGATAATTATGTTAGTTTCGTGTTACATAAGCAATGCTAGATTTCAGGATCGTTGGGCGCCTGCCACGTAGATAAAGGATGCACAAATCATCACGTGATTTAGAGCAAAAAAATATTTCAGAGTTTAGGTCTAATCCTCTTTTAACATATCTGTACCTGGAAGTTGGAACACTCTTACACACGAACATTCCTTTTTAACCCTACCAGGAGTGGGTTGGGGGGCAAATCCTCCTCCCCCCTCCTTGGACCCCTTCCCGACTATCTGTGCTATCTCCGGAACGACATAAAATTGAGAGCTGACACTCCGTGACTTTATATTTTATCATATTGTCGTCATTTTGATCATGGGAAAATTCAAGATGGCGGCCACATGAGGTACCTGAAAAGTGATGTTTTCGTCATTTTTCTTTAAAATTTCTGCTTTTCCGCGATGAAAAGTGGGCAGAAACTATTTCCTTTCACATCGCTTTAATATTTACTAATTTATCATGCACTTTTTGTGGAGAAATTGCATAAATGAAAAATTCGAAATATCTGACCGAAAAATCGATCAAAAAACACCGTTTTTGAAGATGACGTCACTGTGACGTTATCAAGGCGGCCATATTGGCTTTTTTACATTTTGTGGAAGAGTTTGACTCAAGGGCAAGGTGTGGTAGGTTTCAACCCCTAGTTCAAGGGGTAAGAAAAATAATTATGGGGGGTGAGGGTAATTCCCCCTCCCCCAAGGCCTGGAACGGTCCCAAAAAGCTCAGGCCAGGTAGCGTTAAACAGATTACTCAAGAAACAGAATAACGTGAGACATAGAGCCAGTCTGTAACTTGGTTACCGCCTTCATGGTCGACGTCCAAGCCGAATGAACACTCGGCCCATGGGTTGAGCACCGCGGCCGCCTTACAAATCGCACAGACTCTACTGCTCTGAAGAAATCAGACAAGGATGGGTTGAACATTTTCATGTAGCGGTATCGAAGTTCTACCCGGAAAAACTGAACATAATAATCTATTTATAGAAAACGCAAAGTGTATTCAATCCACCGGATGAGATATACACTATTTTTTTAACTATGGATCTTATTGATAAATTTAAGTAGGATATACACTAAATGTCTTAGCGAGACAAGAGTTGTTACAGATTATTTAAAAAATGGTATAATGAGAAGTTCATTGGTATAATGTTGACCACTGTTGGCTCAATTCACCATTGGTATAATAGAACTCGCTTGTAAGTAATTTCCAGGTAAAAACCAAAGAAAGAATCAAGAACCATGCGAAACACATAGATAAACCATACTGAACCGGTGAATCCATTACAGAAAAAGCTGGAACGACTTGCACTGATCGTCATTCATCTGAGCAACAACAACAACAACAACAACAACAGTACAGATACCAAATAACCTGTCTGTATCACCATGTGGGGTGATTAATTGTGACGTCTCACTAACATGCACAGGTAACCTTTCCATGTTTAATATTTTCTCTTCAGGGTTCGTTGAGCAAACATCAACTGGACTTGTTCCGTTTGCAACTTCGCCATCAGTGGAAATCTAAGTCTCACGTAAGTTAAATATATGTTTTGTTGTTGCCATAATTTCAACTTATATTTTGTTTCCATGAATTGTTGCTTGTTATACATGTAACTGTATTTCGCCGGAAAATAAATCCATAATATAGAATACAAGGCATAATAACCATCGACTTATCAACAGTTGCTCTGAACAATCATACAATAAATACAAAAAATAAGAGATTGGAAAAAAACCCACATCGCGATCACGCGTCAATTTGACGTGAATGAGGATGGTGACAAGGAAAGCACATGCCGGTGAGACGTCGGAAGGTGAGGAAGGCAACGAACTGTCGGACTTTCTGCCATTATATCCATCTAATCAACAATCATAAACCACCAGAGTAAGTACTGTACACATCTTCTCAGTTGTTGTTATCAATTTAGCGACACTCAATTAGACTGAATTCAAACGAAATCAGGTACATATTTTTTTTATCTTGCTTGAAACTGATGTATTCTATGACCATGCTAAGAAATACGCATATCTTGATAGTAATTCCCTTGTGCTCCAATAATAGGTTGGAATTAAAGCGTTTCTCATTCTGTGTTCATTACGGCCCGGAAAAGATTTGAAGATATTTCGTATTTTAAATTTAAATGCACTCGAACAACGTGACACTTTCAGCTAAAACATTATTAACTTTGAATGGAGGCGAAAATGATAATAACCTAATCTTCATGTTTGTGTCCAAATTTTATGACCTTGGGGGGGTTGTGTCCAAATTTTGTGACCTTAAACCAATTAACAAACTAGATATTCGGAACACAATCTGTAAAAGCGTGGTGCATGTTTCATGGTGAATTTATGAAGAAGTGGTTTTATTCAATCTCCGAAAGGTTGCCCAGATGAATGCAAGTTGTGTCATTTAACCAACTTTTCCTTGCAATCTTTTCCATTTCTTATATTGTTTATGAAAGTCTAATCGCTATTCAGTAAATCCAAATACGTTACTATACCGACTGACAATCGTTTGAAGGGTTAGTCCTGCAGGGAGTATTCTATATGGTGACGAGTGATCAACCGGTTAAGTCCAGTCAGGGATTTAATAGCTTCGCCAGCACAGAATCGGAAAATTATTATTCCAACATCCGTCCACGTGAGTATTATCATGAATATCACTGACGTCATAGAACTGTCCATCATATTTTTTATGTTCACTTTAATCCTGACTTCTGCTGAATGACATTTCAGATTTTTGAGCCGCATAGATCTATACGTGTCACATTGTAGATTAGCCATTTAGTTTTCTTTCAACTGTCACATCAATATAATCACTACATGAACGGTAACAATAATACGCACATCATAAATCATTCAACAGGTACTCGAGAACAGTTTCAGCTACAGCTATCCATGAACTAGGCTGATGACTCCAGAAGACCGAAAAAAACTCGGAAATAAACAGCATATAACGTATAGTGATGCCAGAACTGTTGACATCATATATTTACCATCCACTGAAAGGTGTTTCGATGTCCACTAAATTAAACGCAAACATTAAAACGGTGGTGGAATGTAAATACAAGAACCCTTGAGGCAATGAAGCTAGATATACGTATAAGTTGTGAAAATTAGTAATCGCCATGAGAGGATAGCCATCTTCCTAAGCTGAGCTAAGAATAGTAACGTTGATGACATACATTCTCTTGGAGGGGACAGCACGAATAATTCCAAAAGCAAAAGCGCATATCAGGAAACAATAAGCTAAGCAGCTAGATCCCCGCCTGACAGCCTGTCTGAAAGGGCATGTCACCATCACTATTAACATTCTCTCGACAAGGCTCTATAGTGAACTTCGTATAAAGACGGACATGAGGCAGCAGAACTCAAGAGTATAGAGTTGTCCAAATATTGTTGAGGTGGATATATCACATCAATGTCAAGTAGCCACTTAGATATTGTGTTCGCAAGCAAATATGGTGCTATTTACATTTTGATTTCTGTGACGTGTGAAAATAGGTCAAGTTCAGTACAGTGTGAACATGACATAGAAGCCTTCACAATGCAGCACTTTGCACATAGTTCTGTTATTGAGAGTGAGTGAGTCATTATTCATTATGAATTTTCAGTCATCTCAAGAGGTTTGAGTCCTACTCCTTTTCATACCCAGGCATATCACGGGAAGAGTCTATTTATATTTTACACCCAGGAACATCACGGGTGGCCCAGTTAGTCGACTCTTACGACAAATTGTGTAAGACGACACCTTAATATTCGCACCATGATATGGGATGTGCACATCGACATCCTATGTCAATCCCCGAGAGACGCATGGGGCCTGTTCTTGAGATATCAAATTCACAATGCTTCGACCTGTGACATTTGAAAATTAGTCAACGTAGGTCTGGAGTTAACTTAAACCTTTAGGCGCCTATAAGTCAACATTTTGCGAAGTATCAAGACTAAACCAAGCTGTCTCTTCTCAAGCAAATATGACTGCTATTCACATTTGACCTCTGTCATATCCTTTGAAAATTGGTTATGGTAAGCTTGGATTGAACCTATAGTCAGTATTGTATCAAAGCTTAAGATTATTCCTACGAAGTAGGCTACAGATCGCAAATTGTCCGGTAATGAGTGAGTCAGTCAGTCCATCCGAATCCTTTCGTCGGAAAAATAAGGAGAACCATTGACATTAGAACCTTGATTTTTGGCATGAACGTGCATTAGGGCATGGTTACCAGCAAGTTCTGAGCTGACCGAATTCTGATGAAAATTTGATTTATAATTATTTTTTTATATTATTTATTGATGGCTAAGTGAGTGCACTGTCATGCCCATCGGGAACCCTTGGCTGTATGTTTCACTGTATATATAACACAGTACTTCAACCTGGTGGAATATGCCATCCGTAATTGTTTTGAGAGCTAGAGGTCACAGCAGTGTAGCTGAGTCACCCCCAATAGGCCTATTAACAGATCAGAACTAACAGTCTGATAGGCTTGGTATTCGAGAATGCAGTTAATACTGACATGGTGTCATAATTAAATTGTTCTTAGAGGTCAGAGCAGGGGAGACAAAAATAAACAGATCTGTCTGAGAGTTAAGATAACAACGTGATGTAGAGATGCTATTTATTCGTCTTTGTACCGGTCATGCTCAGGAGAATGACATAGAATCATTATTATCTTGTGCCGAGGTGTTGGTCTTGAGTTGAATTACCGTAAACTACATAAATGCTACCTTTCTACTATAGGACTATATATAAGAATTTGTTGTATTGTTGGGAAAATAATGCGATTCAAAAGTTGTTTTGGTCCTGGACAAGGGCATTGGAAACCATTAAAGAGATGTAAATGTATTTTCACACGTAAAGCCTGAAATCTACTGAACTTTTTATTATTCAATCTGTTTCCTTTAGTTAAAAAATTGTATAATTAAATCGGCGATCGTTACTTATTTTTGGAATGAAGGCGCATTAGGAGACTGTTACCAACAAGTTCTGAGCTGACCTACTTTTGATGAAAATTTCTGGTGATTTTTGATGAAAATCACTGGTGATCCTGACTTGGGCAGTGCCCATCTTAATATAAGCAGGATTTCAACTGGGGGTGGGGATTTCCAAGAGTTCAGTTCGCGTCGGAGTCCTAATGCCTACACTACTTCGTAGGTCCTGTGACGTTAGTCACGCTGCTCATGTAACTACACAGTTATATAAAGGCAACGGCTTATCTTTGGAACTTCCATGCGTATATACTCTGCCTAACATAATTAATATTCCGAAGTTTAAGCCCCGTTTCAGAGGCAGTCAGTCCATCCGAATCCTTTCGTCGGCAAAATAAGGAAAACCGTTGATATTAGAATCTTGATTTTTGGCATGAACGTGCATTAGGGCATTGTTACCAGCAAGTTCTGAGCTGACCGAATTCTGATGAAAATTCGATTTATAATTATTTTTTTTATTATTTATTGATGGCTCAGCGAGTGCACTGTCATGCCCATCGGGAACCCTTGGCTGTATGTTTCACTGTATATATAACACAATACAAAATCTGGTGGGATATGCCATCTGTAATTGTTTTTATGAAATAGGAAATGCTAATTTTCCATCATTTGTTAGTGCATTTATCTACACTGCTATTACCAACTTGCCAGCAATTCACAATTCAGTATATTGTTATAGATATATGTAAACTGTGGCCTTTAACGTGTATCCTATTTCACATCCAAACATTTCATCACAGACCACATTAGACTTCAAATTCAGGTCAAATTGCCCACTGGTGGTGAAGTATCCTACACCAACCAATTAAGTCAGCCTGGTGCAATTACAACACATATAAGGGAAGTGGGAAGAGTTGCCGACATACTGACTGCGTCACATGACTTCACAGAATAGTCTTCTGGTTAACCTATTCTAAAGCACATACCAAGAATCTAACGATTCGTGATATGTGTTGTATCTCAGGTACGCTTTTATTGTACCTGTTCATGTGGCAACTTGGTTGATATGACCACACGGCCCCTAGCACCGCATAAGCGGTATTAGATACAAATCTAGAGAGCTATGGTGGAAATGCTCTGACAACTCGTATACTGGTAATTGGTGAGCTGTTTCGCTGTGACAACTCGTACTCGTACATTGGAAGAAAGAAAGATGTGGTATCATCCATCAGATTAGTCTGTGTGAGCAACAATGATAAAAGTTTACTAATGGTGAAACAAAGCCATGACGGCATGTTTAAAGGGTCTTAATTTATTTTTTTGGGGTAGAATTTAACTAGATAAAGTAACTTTGATCCTGATGTGAAAATATGAGCACATACTTTAAGTTTGTTTGTTGTACCTCTTGAATATTGACTATATATTACACTGGGATATAATTTAAACACAAAAATACATGTGTAAACAAAATATGTCAAAAATTTTCTTGTCATTTCAAATCTTGATCCATTTTGATTCCTTGATTAGGGGATACAGAATCACTGCCACGGAGTGTGTTGGTGTGTCACAGCAATGCAATTCCGATTCATACAACGAAGCTGAGGTGGTTTAATGTTTATCAATGAAGAAAATCACCGATCAACCGTCATAGAATATAATGTGAAACAAGAAAACCGGAATAGTACATTCATCAGATTGCCGAATGTGTTGTCTCACATGAGCAGTGTGACTAACGTCACAGGACCTACGAAGTACAGTAGGCATTAGGACTCGAACACGAACTGAACTCTTGGAAATCCCCACCCCCAGTTGAAATCCTGCCTATATTAAGATGGGCACTGATTTTCATCATAAATAACCAGAAATTTCCATCAAAAATAGGTCAGCTCAGAACTTGTTGGTAACAGTCTCCTAATGCGCCTTCGTTCCAAAATAAATAACGATCACCGATTTAGTTTTACATTTTTTTTTAAGGAAACAGATTGAATAATATAAGTTCACTAGATTTCAAGCTTTACGTGTGAAAATACATCTACATCTCTTTAGTGGTTTTTAGTGCCCTTGTCCAGGATCAAAACAACTTTTTAAATCACATTCTTTTCCCAACAATACACCAATTTTTTATATATAGTACTATAGTATAGAAAGGTAGCATTTATGTAGTTTACGGTAATTCAACTCGAGACCAACACCTTTTATGCACAAGATAATAATGATTCTATGTGATTTTCCTGAGCATAACCGGTACAAAGACGAATAAATAGCGTCTCTACATCACGTTGTTATTTAGATATATGAGACAACACATTTTGGGTATCGGTAATCTGATGAATGTACTATTCCGGTTTCCTTGTTTCACATTATATTCTATGGCAGTTGATCGTTGATTTTCTTTATGATAACGTTAAACCACCTCAGCTTCGTTGTGCAAACAGCGCTGAATTTTTGAGGGTATATGCAGTAGGGTATTTTTAGCCGGCGGAGTGTAACTGATAGGCCTACTCATTAAATGCGATAAAACGCTGGAGCAAAACGGACCACAGTTTTCTTGGCAATGATGACATACATAGTTTGGATGTGAAACAGGATAGCCTACACGTTACAGGCTACAGCTTACATATATATAACAATATACTGAAGTGTTAATTATAAATCTAATTTTAATAAGAATTATTTCAGATCAGAACTTGCTGGTAACAATGCCCTAATGCACGTTCATGCCAAAAATCAAGGTTCTAATGTCAACGGTTCTCCTTATTTTGCCGACGAAAGGATTCGGATGGACTGACTCACTCACTCATTACCGGACAATTTGCGATCTGTAGCCTACTTCGTAGGAATATATCTAGATAACAACGTGATGTAGAGACGCTATTTATTCGTCTTTGCACCGGTTATGCTCAGGAGAATGACATAGAATCATTATTATGTTGTGCAGAGAAGGTGTTGGTCTTGAGTTGAATTACCGTAAACTACATAAATGCTACCTTTCTACTATGGTACTATATATAAGAATTTGTTGTATTGTTGGGAAAATAATGCGATTCAAAAAGTTGTTTTGGTCCTGGACAAGGGCACTGAAAACCATTAAAGAGATGTAAATGTATTTTCACACGTAAAGCCTGAAATCTACTGAACTTTTTATTATTCAATCTGTTACCTTTAGTTAAAAATTGTAAAATTAAATCGGCGATCGTTATTTATTTTTGGAATGAAGGCGCATTAGGAGACTGTTACCAACAAGTTCTGAGCTGACCTACTTTTGATGAAAATTTCTGGTGATTTTTGATGAAAATCACTGGTGATCCTGACTTGGGCAGTGCCCATCTTAATATAAGCAGGATTTCAACTGGGGGTGGGGATTTCCAAGAGTTCAGTTCGCGTCGGAGTCCTAATGCCTACACTACTTCGTAGGTCCTGTGACGTTAGTCACGCTGCTCATGTAACTACACAGTTATATAAAGGCAACGGCTTATCTTTGGAACTTCCATGCGTATATACTCTGCCTAACATAATTAATATTCCGAAGTTTAAGCCCCGTTTCAGAGGCAGTCAGTCCATCCGAATCCTTTCGTCGGCAAAATAAGGAAAACCGTTGATATTAGAATCTTGATTTTTGGCATGAACGTGCATTAGGGCATTGTTACCAGCAAGTTCTGAGCTGACCGAATTCTGATGAAAATTCGATTTATAATTATTTTTTTTATTATTTATTGATGGCTCAGCGAGTGCACTGTCATGCCCATCGGGAACCCTTGGCTGTATGTTTCACTGTATATATAACACAATACAAAATCTGGTGGGATATGCCATCTGTAATTGTTTTTATGAAATAGGAAATGCTAATTTTCCATCATTTGTTAGTGCATTTATCTACACTGCTATTACCAACTTGCCAGCAATTCACAATTCAGTATATTGTTATAGATATATGTAAACTGTGGCCTTTAACGTGTATCCTATTTCACATCCAAACATTTCATCACAGACCACATTAGACTTCAAATTCAGGTCAAATTGCCCACTGGTGGTGAAGTATCCTACACCAACCAATTAAGTCAGCCTGGTGCAATTACAACACATATAAGGGAAGTGGGAAGAGTTGCCGACATACTGACTGCGTCACATGACTTCACAGAATAGTCTTCTGGTTAACCTATTCTAAAGCACATACCAAGAATCTAACGATTCGTGATATGTGTTGTATCTCAGATACGCTTTTATTGTACCTGTTCATGCGGCAACTTGGATGACATGACCACACGGCCCCTAGCACCGGCATAAGCGGTATTAGATACAAATCTAGAGAGCTATGATGGAAATGCTCTGACAACTCGAATACTGGTAATTGGTGAGCTGTTTCGCTGTGACAACTCGTACATTGGAAGAAAGAAAGATGTGGTATCATCCTTCAGATTAGTCTGTGTGAGCAATAATGATAAAAGTTTACTGAGGGTGAAACAAAGCCATGACGGCATGTTTAAAGGGTCTTAATTTATTTTCTTTGGGTAGAATTTAACTAGATAAAGTAACTTTGATCATGATGTGAAAATATGAGCACATAGTTTGAGTTTTTTTGTACCTCTTGAATATTGACTATATATCACACTGGGATATAATTTAAACAAAAAAATACATGTGTAAACAAAATATGTCTAATTTTTCTTGTCATTTCAAATCTTGATCCATTTTGATTCCTTGATTAGGGGATACAGAATCACTGCCACGGAGTGCGTTGGTGTGTCACAGCAAAGCAATTCCGATTCATACAACGAAGCTGAGGTGGTTTAATGTTTATCAATGAAGAAAATCACCGATCAACCGTCATAGAATATAATGTGAAACAAGAAAACCGGAATAGTACATTCATCAGATTGCCGATACCCAAAATGTGTTGTCTCATATATCTAGATAAAACAACGTGATGTAGAGACGCTATTTATTCGTCTTTGTACCCGTTATGTCCAGGAGAATGACATAGAATCATTATTATGTTGTGCAGAGAAGGGGTTGGTCTTGTGTTGAATTACCGTAAACTACATAAATGCTACCTTTCTACTATAGTACTATATATAAAAATTTGTTGTATTGTTGGGAAAATAATGCGATTCAAAAAGTTGTTTTGATCCTGGACAAGGGCACTGAAAACCATTAAAGAGATGTAAATGTATTTTCACACATAAAGCTTGAAATCTACTGAACTTTTTATTATTCAATCTGTTTCCTTTAGTTAAAAAATTGTAAAATTAAATCGGCGATCGGTATTTATTTTTGGAATGAAGGCGCATTAGGAGACTGTTACCAACAAGTTCTGAGCTGACCTACTTTTGATGAAAATTTCTGGTGATTTTGATGAAAATCACTGGCGATTCTGACTTGAGCGGTGCCCGTCTTAATATAGGCAGGATTTCAACTGGGGGTGGGGATTTCCAAGAGTTCAATTCGCGTTCGAGTCCTAATGCCTACTCTACTTCGTAGGTCCTGTGACGTTAGTCACACTGCTCATGTATGAAAGCGTAAGATTCCATAAAAAGTTGTCCCTTACATCTAACTATTGTTCACAGCCAGGTAAGACACATTTTGAACTCTGTCATCTTTGAACATAAATCAAAGTAAGTACGGAGTGAACTGGAACTAGATGGCTTCATAAGGAAGCATTGTACCAAATATCCAGTCTCTATCCCTTTTTGTTATTGGTACAATAGCTGTATCATACCTTTACATTTTTACTGCATTCTTTTGGGTCTGTTTTGACATTTATATGCCAAGACATTGTGATGTGAGAAAGAAAAGATCATACTCGTAGTCATTTATCTGGCTATTGCCACACTTGTGAAACCCATATGAAAAGCGCAAAAGCTCATTTCATTTCGTTTTATCAAACTTGTGTGATAAAATTCCGATAACTGACCACGAGCAGTGATAATTTATACATATCACACACGCTGAGGATCTCTGCATAAAATTTATTAACATTGGCCATCAGCATATTCTTTATTTCTTTCATAAATATGATACAGCTTATATCAGTTTATATGCTCAGTGAATACCGGTGCCACTAATGGATATTTTCTCTCTTGTCCCATTAATGCTTTGAGGCCGCCATTGAATCTATTTATGTATCGAATTGCTAACGATTGCAAGAAAATATACGAAGTTGATTTGTACGATGCAGTTCTCGAGAGAACCATGCCTTTTGCGGCTCTCTCGGTAGGCAAAGGGTAAGCAGGTTTGACCCCTGACTGTTTTTGTCACAAAACTGGAGTGTAGGGCATTCGGATTTCTCTATCAAGATATAAAACTGTGCCGATGAAAGGAAAAGTTTCCCCATGTTTCCCAGCTGCTGATAATCTTTGCCAGCATACTTCCACATGTTTCGTAATATATCACGAACATCCCATTCTACAGGAACGTTTAACTGACTGTTGTTCATATTGCTCAAGTAAAAAGAAAAACAGCTCTAACTGAAACGAGGAAAGTAGTATGTAACATGTCTTAACCCGCTTTAGCGCCTCACTGCGCATGCGCAGAAAAAAAAATGGGGAGGATTTGTGGGGGTATTGGGGCGTTGTGCGCAGGTGAATGGGGCGCAGGTATGACGTCACTTCCGGTTGGGGTGAATGTGGCGTGACCTTGGGGACATGTATTTCTTCGCGGTGATGCGGTCTGGCAGTGATGCGGTCTGCCTCCGCGGACCGAAAGTAGTCCCAAACCCGTGGGTTTTCGTGGAAGTGTTCGGCAATCTGTAGGGACCGCTAGTGGACCGATGGGGTCGAGTGAGGTATCAAAGTGAAGCATTCGTGAAGGGGCATCTAATGGGCTGGGTGAGGGGTTGACATATCGGCCTTCTGCGCATGCGCGGTGGCGAAGGGTATGAAAATAGCCTTTTTGGAACTAGGGGAGCCCCTAGTGGACCGATGGGGTCGAGTGAGGTATCAAAGTGAAGCATATGTGAAGGGGCATCTGATGGGCTGGGCGCGGGGTTGAACTATCGGCATTCTGCGCATGCGCGGAGGCCCAAGGGTATGGAAATAGACGTTTTGGAGCTGGGGAAGCCCCTAATGGACCAATGGGGTCGAGTGAGGTATCGATGTGAAGCATTCGTGAAGGGGCATCTGATGGGCTGGGTGTGGGGTTGAAATATCGGCATTCTGCGCATGCGCGGTGGCCCAGGGGTATGGAAATAGCGGTTTTGGAGCTAGGGGAGTCCCTAATGGGCCAATGGAGTCGTATGAGGTATCAAAGTGAAGCATTCGTGAAGGGGCATCTGATGGACTGGGCGTGGGGTTGAAATATCGGCATTCTGCGCATGCGCGGTGACCCAAGGGTATGGAAATAGACGTTTTGGAGCTAGGGCAGCCCCTAATGGTCCAATGGGGTCGAGTGAGGTATCAAAGTGAAGCATTCGTGAAGGAGCATCTGATGGACTGGGTGTGGGGTTGACATATCGGCCTTCTGCGCATGCGCGGTGGCCCAAGGGCATGAAAATAGCCTTTTTGGAGCTAGGGGAGCCCCTAATGGTCCAATGGGGTCGAGTGAGGTATCAAAGTGAAGCCTAGGTGAAGGGGCATCTGATGGACTGGGTGTGGGGTTGAATTAGGGTCATTCTGCGCATGCGCGGTGGTCCAAGGGTATGCAAATAGCCGTGTTGGAGCTAGGGGAGCTACTAATGGTCCAATGGGGTCGAGTGAGGTATCAAAGTGAAGCCTAGGTGAAGAGGCGTTCAGGCAATGGGGTGGGTGCATGTAAAGTTTTTCCTGAAAAAAAAAACGGAAAACGGACTTTATCGAAAAACCTGGGAAAATGCCTATATGGGGTATGAGGGGTATATAGGTCGACGGGCTTAACGGGGCTTGTCTATCAATAGAGTTATCTCCCCTAGTTCCAGGGTGGGTGTATGTAAAAATTTTCCTGAAAAAATACGGAATACGGACTTTATCCTAAATTACGGGAAAATGCCTATATGGGGTATGGGAGGTATAGGACCATCCTGGGAAACCTACTTCTCCACATTTGCGGTATAGGTTGTGGGGGTCTCGTTTTACTCGTCTCGTCATTTAGAACATGATAGGAAGTGTCCCCGTGCGAATCGGTGAAATTTTTGAAAAAGTACGATATAGCCTCATATAGTCCCATACTGAGGGTATAGGATCAATATTTGTCCCCTGGGAAACGTACTTCTATACATTTGCGGTAGGGTTGTGGGGTCCCGTTTTACTCATCTCGTCATTTAGAACATGATAGGAAGTGTCCCCGTGCGAATCGGTGAAATTTTTGAAAAAAGTCACCGAGCCCCATATAGACCCATACTGGGGTATAGGTTCAATGTTTATCCTACTGGAAAACCCACTTCTATACATTTGCGGTAGGGTTGTGGGGTCTCGTTTTACTCGTCTCGTCATTTAGAACATGATAGGAAGTGTCCCCGTGCGAATCGGTGAAATTTTGAAAAAGTCACCGGGGGCGCAGGCAGGCCCATAGGCCTATACTGCATGGCTATGGGTGTATAGGCCCATACGGGGTGGACATGTTGGAGTCTAGGTGAGTCCCTAATGATCCTATGAGGTCGTATGAGGTCTTATTTTGAAGCTCTCATGCAGGAGCATCCGACTGGGCTAATGGTTCGTCCGTGTTCAATAGTCTGCACATGCGCAGTCTGGCCGTAGTATAGAAAACAGGCATTTTGGGTGCTATGTAGGGGTGTGTTTGGGTTAGAGATGAGCTAATCACGGTTCGAATGGGTCGTGTGAGGTGTCAAAGTGAAGCTTGTGTGGGGTAGAGTCAGAATGGTGTGTTTTTGAATACATGTCGCGTTAATCTGCGCATGCGCAGTTGGTTGTAGTAAGTAAAGTGGCCATTTTCGGGCAGTGAAGGAAGTTATTTGGGGTCGAGATGGGCTAATCACGGTTCGAATGCGTCCTGGAAGGTGTCATCTTGTAGTTCTCGGGGTGTACATTCCGATTTAAGGGATGTCCGCGTCATCTGTGACGTCATCAGTGACGTCATCAATTTGAAATAATGCGAAAGTGGCCATTTCGGGCAGTACATGAAGGTATTTGGGTCGAGATGGGCTATTCACGGTTCGAATGCGTCCTGGAAGGTGTCATCTTGTAGTTCTCGGGGTGTACATTCCGATTTGAGGATGTCCGCGTTATCTGTGACGTCATCGGTGACGTCATCGGTGACGTCATCGGTACAGTAGTAGCGAAAGTGGACATTTTCGGGCAGTACATGAAGGTATTTGGGTTCGAGATGGGCTAATCACGGTTCGAATGCGTCCTGAAAGGTGTCATCTTGTAGTTCTCGGGGTGTACACTCCGATTTGAGGGATGTTCGCGTCATCTGTGACGTCATCGGTGACGTCATCGGTACGAGTAGTAGCGAAAGTGGACATTTTCGGGCAGTACATGAAGGTATTTGGGGTCGAGATAGGCTCTTCACGGTTCGAATGCGTCCTGGAAGGTGTCATCTTGTAGTTCTCGGGGTGTACATTCCGATTTGAGGGGTGTCCGCGTCATCTGTGACGTCATCGGTGACGTCATCGGTACGAGTAGTAGCGAAAGTGGACATTTTCGGGCAGTACATGGAGGTATTTGGGATCGAGATGGGCTATTCACGGTTCGAATGCGTCCTCGAAGGTGTCATCTTGTAGTTCTCGGGGTGTACATTCCGATTTGAGGGATGTCCGCGTCATCTGTGACGTCATCGGTGACGTCATCGGTACGAGTAGTAGCGAAAGTGGCCATTTTCGGGCAGTACATGAAGGTATTTGCGGTCGAGATGGGCTATTCACGGTTCGAATGCGTCCTGGAAGGTGTCATCTTGTAGTTCTCGGGGTGTACATTCCGATTTGAGAGGTGTCCGCGTCATCTGTGACGTCATTGATGACGTCATCGGTACGAGTAGTAGCGAAAGTGGACATTTTGTGGGTGCGTGAGGGTGAGTTTGGTGTAGAGATGCACCATCCTTAGTCCGAATGCGTCGTGTGAGGTGTCATTTTGTAGCTCTCGAGGTGTACATTCCGAATTGAGGCATGTCCGAAGCATCTGTGACGTCATCGATGACGTCATCAGTAGGAGTATTAGCGAAAGTGAGCCTTTTGGGGCAGTGCAGGAAGGTATTTGGTGTAGAGATGGACCATCCGCGTATAGACCCTGATTTCAGGGATATTTATAGCATCTGTGACGTCATTGGTGACGTCATTAGTACAAGTTGTAGCGAAAGTGGGCCTTTTTTAGCAGTGAAGGATGTTATTTGGTGTAGAGATGGACCATCCGCGGTCCAAATGGACCGTGTGAGGTGTCATCTTGTAGCAACGCCCACCAACACCATTCTTAATGCTTCCACGCCCTGGTGAAATAGCTCAGAAGCTCTGATATTCCATGGAATTGTCACTAATTCTTCGAAATGCTGTGATGCCCGTCAACGCCCGTCGTTACACTTTAACACTCTAACATAACGCCATGATATAGACCAGAGAGAGAACAACAACAGCAACAACAACAAGGATGACACATGAGAGAACAACAACAACAAGAAGTTTTTTTCATATAGTTTATTTTCCCCAATGTTACATCATACCCACGCTGGGGGAGCCGCGTTGGGTATATTTACAATTCAAGAAGATTCTTATCCAATCAGAGGCCACCATTTGCATGTTTCATATTCGTTCCTGTCCGTTAGATGTATTCTTGTCCAATCAGAAGTCTCCATTTCAGAAAGTGCCATCTGAACCGTTTATTCTAATCATCGTCGGGCAGGCCAGGATACCGTTGAGGCAACATATCCTCAGATAGTTTGCGCATTCTGAGTATCTATCAGTGCATGGGTGAATACTTTCATCCGATGGAGGTGGTGGTCAGTTTAACCACGAAGAACGCAACATTGGTCATTATCTCCACTATCCACTTGGTGTTACAATTCAAGAAGACTTGTCCAATCAGAGGCCACCATTTGCATCTGTCATATTCGTTCCTGTCCGTTAGATGTATTCTTGTCCAATCAGAAGTCTTCATTTCAGAAAGTTCCATCTTCGGCCATGTTCGCTTTGAACCGTTTATTCTAATCATCATCAGGCAGCCCAGGATACCGTTGAGGCAACATATCCTCAGATAGTTGCTTGTGCATTCTGAGTATCTATCAGTGCCTGGGTGAATACATTCACCCGATGGGTTGGTCGGTCAGCTTGGTCACGAAGAACGTAACATTGGTGACCCTCTCCACTGTCCACTTGGTGTTGGGGCGTTGTTGTTGGGCCCATTTCAAGGGATCCACGGTGTCCAGTTTCTCCAGCATCGTCTGTAGCGACACTCGGTTAATGATGGTAAACGGTTGGTCAAATACCCAGATGTTACCGCTCGGGTAAAAGTATCGTACTTGGTCTGTCTCCTTATGCCGCAGCACATAACCAAACGCCAGATTTAATTTGAAGGACGTAGCTTGGTCATTGAAAATGGCTTCCATGTAGCTGCGTAGACGGGCGAGGTCGGTCAGTCGGAAATTGTAGATATCTTGAATAGGGCGATGACGGTGGAAACAGTGCCGTATCATGGACCAGTGGCGCCGATAAATGTCACTCACTGGCTGGACGTCCTGTAAGAGATCGCTAGGAACATTTATGGGCTCGTCCAGAAAATGTTCGATGTTATCAGGCGTATGACTCGAAACCGTAACAGTGGGGTCCGGTTGGATATCCAGGCCCTCCTGGACCGTAGGTATAGGCAGGCTCTTCGTCATCGCATCACCAGTGGCGTTCGTCTCTCCGGGTTCATCTTCACTGGGTCTGGCCTTCCGCGGCTCCTCTTTAGTGGAAAATTGTTGCCCAAACCGTAGAGACGGGGCATGCATCAAACGTTGGTGCTGTCTAAACCGACTGGGTCGTTTGAAGAGTCGACCACAATCATTACATAGTACCGTCGCACCCGCGTGGAGTGCCCTCTCATGACGCAGTAAATGATCCTTCCGATTGAATGACCGTGCGCAGATTATACAAGTATACCGGGCATCGTTGTGGGTGGAGGCCTCGTGGCGGCGCAAGTCGTGCAGACGAGTGAATGATTTCGAGCACGTAGTGCAAGTGAACATCTTGGTGGTTGACAGAGTGTCTGATGAAACGGCCAGACCGCTTCCCTTTTATAGCACGCTAGCTGGTGATCTATTTTTAGCACACTCAGTTCAACTATCCCCAAGTCGAGGGCCGAGCCTTGACATCTTCGGTAACATCCGTGTCTCTTCGGTCACCTCCGTACCGTCAACGATCAACATGTAGACATATAGAGTATGTACGGCATGTTGTGGTATTCATCAGTGCATGAGTGACGCATTCAGCCGATGGGAGTGGTCGGTCAGCTTGGTAACGAAAAACGTAACATTGGTCACACTCTCCACTGTCCACTTGGTGTTGGGGCGTTGTTGTTGGGCCCATTCCAAGGGATCCACGGTGTCCAGTTTCTCCAGCATCGTCTCTGGCGACACTCGGTTAATGATGGTAAACGGTTGGTCAAATACCCGGATGTTACTGCTCGGGTAAAAATATCGGACTTGGACTGTCTCTTTATGCTGCAGCACATAACCAAACGCCAGATTCAATTTGAAGGCCGTAGTTTGATCTTTGAAGATGGCTTCTACGTAGCTACGTAGACGGGCGAGGTCAGTCAGTCGGAAATTGTAGATATCTTGAATAGGGCGATGACGGTAGAAACAGTGCCGGATCATGGGCCAATGGCGCCGATAAACGTCACTCACTGGATGGTCTTCGTGTAACAGATCGCTGGGAACATTTATGGCTTCGTCCACGAAGTGTACTTTACCCTCCACGTCGTACAAAATCTGGCCCAAGGTCTTGTCGTCGGAATTTGACTGTTGAATTAGAGCGACATCATCATCGGCCCTCGTGCGATGGGTGGGAGTTTCCCCTGTTTCGATATTGATGCCTACGGGCTCTTCTATCTGCAAACGTGGCTGCGGAACAGGGTGTCGTGTGCGTTGGTGTCGCAGCATCTGACTGGTCAGTTTGAAAAGCCGACCACATTCTTCGCATGGACGCTTGGGTACTTCATGGCGTGCACGTGTGTGGCGCTGTAAATGATCCGGGCGCTGAAACGACAGTGTACATATCGTACAGTTATACCGGGCGATTCCTTCGTGCTTGGTAGCCTCATGGCGGCGCAAGTCATGCAGACGAGTGAATGATTTCGAGCACGTAGTACAAGTGAACATCTTGGTGGTTGACAGAGTGTCTGATGAAACGGCCAGACCGCTTCCTTTTATAGCACGCTAGCTGATATCATGTTCGGGCACTTCCGTGTCTCTTCGGATGTAAAAGTCCCCGGATGTAAAAGTGCCCGAATGTTTACGAATGTTCCACCATTCCGGACTTCTATCAGGTCCATGTCCAGAAGCTCTCATACACCGTCATTTTGGAGCCACCATGTTGGATCCGCCATTTTGGAGCCGCCATCTTGGATATGTCCCATAATGCACCGGGTCAAAATACTCGCTTCTGATTGGACGAGAGCTCTGTGACGGATTTTAAATACTCGCTTCTGTTTGGTGTACGTCGCTAAAGGTGACCGGAACTGACCTTTAACCCCGGCG
>JAVTVY010018697.1:0-80954 GCA_036873755.1 Hanleya hanleyi | reverse complement strand
AGAGGTTGACTTAGAGTGTTTTCCTGAAAGGATGTCATAAATCACTGGTTGATAAAAACTTTATTTAGATCACTTAACAAATGCAGAAGAAAATAGTTTAAGGCAGGCTTATCATATGTTTGCCATGTTGGCGAGAAATTCTAATTTTCTAGGCTTCCATTCTTGCAGAAATTCTATACACGGTATGTAACTTTTGAACTGTCACACAAACATCCCCTCCACCAGGCCCTCTATACCATTTAGAACATAGACACATGCATGACACATGCATGACCTAGGTCAATGGCTTGGTCCACTTAGCTGATAGGGTTAATTGATAGGGTCAAATTCCAAATTTTAGATAGCATGCAGTGCTCTACATGTACAAGTCTGCATACAACCATTGTCAGAATGTGTAACCTTCCAAAGTAGGGGTGTACCTAGTACCTTATTGAGATAAATGTGTGAGACTACAAATCGTATGGCTCTTCGCCATGGGGACTGAACATCAAAGAGTTAGTGGAATTATTCCAACAGCCTGTTTTACATTTAAGTAGCCCCGTTTCAGTGCCTAAGGCTCTAGTTCAAATATCTATCGAAGGAAATCTTTTCGAATTTTAAAAAGGCTTGCAACCACGTTATAGTTAGTCCTTGATTTGCTGTGTTCTACGTTGAACGTCATTTATTGGCGTAAAACGCCATGGTATGCTATTAAACTAGCACTGCAATATATCATAAAATTGCGAGCTAATCGATCAAATCTTGCATATAACTGTCTTTTGAACCCTCAATATGTGGATTTGTATTTAGAGAAACCCTCCATTATTTCACCCCTTGGAATTCACATGAAAGCACACATTGTAGCAGCTAGTATTAAGCTTAGTAAACTTTTATTTAAGCTCTTATCAGTTTGACCATGACAGTTAGCCAGACCGGTGGTAGATATTACAATGACGAAATATAAAAAGGCAGACACGAGCGATCTCGTGAATACACTAGAATTTGGTCAATTGAGAGAAAAGTACAGATCACATCAAGCTATTTATATACATGGTTCTAAATATGGTGAGAGAGCAGCGTGTGCTACTATCGTTAGTCCCAAATCTAAAACCTGTCGATTTTCAAGTAAAAATTCCACTGCCGAAGTCAAAGCTCTATTGTCAACTTTAGAATGTATTGGGTCTACAATAGGAAGAAAATATGTCATATTCCCAGATTCAATGTCATGCCTTCAAGCGATGAAGACTCATCCCACTATCTTGAACATTCTACAGTTCTACAGTATATGACTGTAGATTTCATCAACAGATTGATGTTGTGTTTTGTTTGGTTGCCTAGCTACGTTGACATCAAAGGAAATACCGAAGCTGATGAAATAGCTAGGGCAGCCCAAATAATGAGGTTGATCCTGTTGGAATCCCATTTAGCGATTTCAGACCCTCTATCTGTGCTTATGTGAGAATTACAAGCGTCTGGTCCGTCATCCATAATTCAGCCGTCGTCCATTAGAGAATATCCGCGTCCATAATCCAAAGACCTATTTCATATTCCATATAACAGTATTAGCACCAAATTCAAAAAAGACAATCATAGTATACATAAACATAGGCTTGTTTCCTGCAAGAGAGAAGCGGTCAACAGTTTTCAATGATGCCGGCAAGACATCATGATGCTCCAAAAATATCAAATCCGTATCGCTGATCAGTATTCTTAATCCATAATATTCGTTGTAAGGTCGTCATCTAAAGAATGATGTATCTCAGTCACGCTTTGATTGTGACTGTTCATATGAGTACCATGAGGATCTTGAAGTACATGGGTTCATACGGCCCCTAGCCCCGGGTTAAGCGGAATTAGCCACAAGTTACGAAACGTGACGCCATAGATCTTGCACGCTATGCTCGTATTTTGCTATCAGCATGCGATATATATCGCCAAATTTGAGAAACTTTGAGTGGAGGCGCTCGGCGGTGGAGCCCTGTTTTATAAGTTTCTGCAACAATGTTTTGTGACGTTGATTAAAATCGTCACATTTGACACAGGATCTAGCAAATGCTAGTAGGGGTGATATGTATACGCCATATGCAAGTCCCACTGGAATATTGCTGTCCAGAAAGAGATAGTTTACGATGTTGAAATTGTAATCATCTCTTTTGTCATACAGTGGATGAGAGAGAAGGCCCGCTTCATTTTTATAGAGATATAGGTCTAAATATGATGTGCCTGTAGGGCCATCTGTAGTTTCCTTCAAATCCAGTGAAGGTGGATATATATCCTTCACTGCGTCATTTATATAGCGATTATCCACAGCGAGAAGATCGTCTATATAGCGTTTGGTGAATGAGAAGGAACGGGCTTTGGATGGATCGGTTTTTGAAAGTGCCTGCGTATAGTCATATTCATAAGAGAACAGATATAGGTCAGCCAATAGGGGTGCACAATTAGTACCCATTGGAATACCTACATGCTGTTGATATATTGTGTTGCCAAATTTCACATAGATATTTTTAATGAGAAATTCAAGCAACTCTATAAACAAAGAAACATCCCATGAATGATATCTCTTGTATGTAGTAGAGTTAAAGAATGCTTTATGGCTTCCGACATTAATATATCTACGATCAGTTTTCTTGAACACAGATACTATTAATGATTTTAGACGGTCAATAAGGTCCTGATGAGGGATTGTAGTATAGAGAGTCGAGAAATCCCATGTGGATACATGTCTGTACGGTATGTGACCTTTAGCATCAAGTTCTTCCGTTAGACATTTTGAGATTTTCAATATCCGCATACATTCAACGCCAGAGTTTTTATAAATAGTGGCGCAACACCTTTCCCAAAATGCTTTTACCTCCTGAAGGGCCCTCGTCAACAAGGTTGAAAGAAGCTTGGTGGTGCAGCTTCTAGAACCAGCTATGAATCTAACTTTGTATGGTGGTTTATGTATTTTGGGAGTCCAGTATACCTTTGGTATATCGTTATGTTTGGTTGGAAGACAAATACCTCTTTCCTTGAGAAATGTTTTGTGATTGTTAAATAAATCTTCCAGAGTAAATGCAGTTTGAGAGTAAGTAGACGTATTTGATGACGATATGTTTACATTCAATTCTTCAACCAGCACCTGGTAATAGTAATATTTACATATGAATATTATATTATTTGGAGCTTTGTCTGCTGGGACTATGCCGAATTTACTCTGGAGATTAGCTAGAACTTCTTGCGAATTGGGGCTTCTCAGTACTTGTTTTGCTCGGGGAAGGGTACTTCTGTCAATATGGCGGATTGTTTCAACGACCTTGCTCGTTGTGAGGTCCAGCCAATCAGCGACTACTGTAGGTTCAACTTTTTCTCGCTTTGATCAATCAATAACGTACTGTTCCAAAGCAGACAGGACTATCTTCTGGTCGGCCTTCAGATTTATATTTCTCAGCTCTCTATATTTAGGTCCCTTCATCAGGAGTAATCTTAGGTCCTTATCACTCACCACATCAAGGTCAGCAGTCGCAACATGTTTGCATAGTGTATAGATAAAGTTCGACGATTCACAATCACAACTATAGCCCCCCCCCCCCGACGTGTATAAGTTCCAGTCAAACTCCTTGACAGCATTAGAGTAATTGAATATTTTAGTGGCTTTAGATTTAGTATACTTATATGAAATGCAAGGAGGTTATGTGAACTTAAAATAGTTTGATACAGTGTTGCGTACCTCGGGATCATTCAGGATTCGAGGTAAATTAATAATGTCCAATCCTTTATCTAAATAGTTGAGTTTCAAGAAAATCCGATCTTGGGATGTTTCGATTATGTTCACTGGACGATACCACCGAATATACGCTATATCTTGACATACTTTAGTGATTTTGGGTGGTATTATATTTCCTGAAGACGCAGATTGTTGTATATCTCTGGCTATATGATTTAAAGCTCCCATATGTAACGCATACAGAACTGTAAGTAAGCTATGTGTACTATTGGGTGTGTTAGTTAAACCCACTAAGTAATTTAAAGTGATATGGTCGTGAATCATCGCACTATTAAACTTTCTCCAACCATGGCTGCGATGTCTCCGTTGATGGGGTTTAAATAGCTGGGTAATACTGGATATATTTGAACGGCGGTTTGTAACATTGCCGAACCCACTGACATTATCATTTAAACCATACGGAAACACTGAGCCAAGTTCTAGCATCCAGAATAGTTCCCGTTCTCGAATTTTTCTCTCAAATCCAAAGGGGGAATCCTTGGTAGATGGATAGACGACGTCTATGATTTGAATACTAAAGTTGTCCCAGCCATGGTCGGGTCCAGAAAAATGCTTACTTATAAGCAATTGCTTTTTCCTAACGGCTTTTCTGTGACCATTCACCCTAAGATGGAGTTTTTGGGTGGTCTTGCCAACATACTGTTGACCACACTTCTTACAGGAAACTAAATAAATACAGTTTGTAGTAGAACAACTAAGATCAACATACGAGTTTACAGAATATGAGTTACCAGTTAACGCGGAACTAAATGACGCTGAAGTATTAAAGAGTGGACACGTGAGACAATCATCAAGCGCAATGTTACAAGGTTTGATGTCGTGGCCTTGCTTTGCGGTCAGAAATATATCTGTCATTTGGATTGAAAAAGGTCTTAGTGCATTTCAAACTATTAGAGACTCGGCCGAGAAACCTGCACAAAGGTTCCTCGGGTCTGTCTTATATTTTTTTTCTTTCTGTTGTATCCATTATGAGTGTTGGGTGTGCAGGGGCAATCGTTATGAGATGCTGCGGATAATAACAAACTTCATGAGTTTCAAAAAACTGTAGGATATACTCATCTGAGCAGCGAGAAGCGTTTCGATCAAGCCGATGTAGAATCGGCCATTCACGATTAACTCACGAACATTTAAAAAAGGAACCAGTCCTAAGGTGTATTCCATGCCGCGAAGATCTCACAGTGAAACATATTCTGATCGAATGTATAGATTTTAAGATTGTAAGAGATTCTTTTTATCAAGCAGCTGTACTCTAGAAGATATTTTTAGTCGACTGAGAGAAATCGGTTTGTTGTATAAATTTTATTGTATGTACATGGTGTGTTGCGTTGATTACTACTGGATTGTTGGGTTATCAACTTGTTTTTGCTGTAATACTTCTGGCTGAAATATTGGTGAACGCGACGTTAAACCGTAACTCTCTCTCTCTCTCTCGCTCTCTCTATCTCTCTCTCTCTCCCCCTCTCTCTCTCTCTCTCTACTCGCAGGGAAGAAATCGGGGTATTGTCAATTTTGTTCAGAAATGCAGCTTCCAATCGCTTCGAATGTATCGTCTGAACACCCGTGCCGCAAATATATCACCCATGGCCTATCGCAAGTGTTCCATGGACTTGAAATCTAAGGACCCAAAAATACTTTTCTGCCTTGAATACTAGTCCACAAACCCTGCCTGGGCGCAAATTTGACGTTCTTCCTGTATATATATTCTGAAACGCGCCCTGGTGACATTTTGTTGAGAGATTAGATTATCAGAATAACTGTATTGCGATCGGCACCTTGAATCAATCTAACTCTTATGATAACTGTCTTTCGCGTTTACGGGTTGATTCTACACATTCACGGCACAATACGTCGAACTTGAACATTCATGCCCCACTTTGGAGACGAAAACTTAAGCTCAACTACAAGAACATGCACAAGCCACCGACCAGATCCCAGACAATGTCAATACGGAGCCCACACGAGACACACAACATCTTTAATTGGACTTTTGATTTCTGTTTTGATATATCTGAGCGCAGTTTAATATTATTATTGTGGAATGTTGTTGTTGTAACAAACTTTGGTGTCATCCTAAAAAAAGTTTCATCATATTGGAATTAACAACCAAAATAATTACAACACATATAAGGGAAGAGGTGCCGACATACTGACAGAGTCACATGACTTCACAGTCTAGTCTTCTGGTTAACCTATTCTGAAGCACATACCAAGAATCTATCGATTTGTGATATGTGTTGTATCTCAGGTACGCTTTTATTGTACCTGTTCATGTGGCAACTTGGATGACATGACTACACGGCCCCTGGCACCGGCATAAGCGGTATTAGATACAAATCTACAGAGCTATGATGAATATGCTCTGACAACTCGTATATTGGTAATTGGTGAGCTGTGTCGCTGTGACCACTCGAACACTGGGGATTGGTGAGCTGTATCGTCGTCAGATGAAAATGACGGCATTGTAACACAAAATACTAGTCTGTAAGGCCCGATGTCGACCCAGCATTAACTTCCCACAAATGCCAACATATATCAAACACACACGTATTATTTAGGTTGACCTGATTCACTATTAATGAAACGTTTGCAACATATGTGATAAAGAGTGACATTTTTTACTTTGTCAACTTTTGGAGTAAATATGAGCGCTTCTGGTATTCTGTTTGAAATAATTTCCAATATATCTAGTTCAGAAAAACAATTATGGATTATCAGCCATAATACACCTCATAGTGGCTATAGTTAATGAGCGATAATTATTTAATCAAACTGCATATTTCAAAGCGGTGACAATGTTCGTAATGTTTCTGAAGTGAGATTGTGACGAACTTTTTCATCAAATGTGAAACCTTGACAAAGTTAATCATGTTTGCATCAATATTACAACAAGACAGCCGAAATTGTATGTGTAGTTTTGGGGCTTGCTGTGATTTGTTAATTTCAAAATATTCAGACATTCAGGCAACAACAGCATCCCACTATTAGTGTCCCTTAATCCCTCTCGTTACATTTATTGAGCAATTCGAAAGACTGACTGTGTTAGGATAACGCCAATAAAATGTTATTCATAATGATAAACAGATATTTAAATTGACTTTTTACTTTTCGATTCCAAATAATTATTATAAACAAATATGCCCCAAGTTTATATAATGCTGCAGTAGAAAATTTTATGTTGAAGATTATTTATTAACAATATCATATTCTACACAGTTGAAACAGTGACAACTCTTAGCGATGACAAAACTAATCATAATATACTGTTCGACCTTCGACAGCTAAGTGTTGTGCGATTTCCATCAATCGCGAAATTGCAACATCTTTCATACAGGACATGTATAGCATCACGAAAACATCACACGGGGATCCAGGTCATGCGGTATCCAGTTGAAGCCGATTGTCTTGAGACACGCTTCTGATGTCCTATCATAATACTTGATAGTATATTCCACTGATAAAGCCAGTTTCGCTCGATGGGTTCGTTCAGATTTATCCTGATTTGCAGTAACTGTTCTGCAATGGGGAGAACACTAATCAGAACTGAAAGTCAATTATTTCTCAATGAGCTCCATTTATCAGTGTTTGCTATGCTGACACTCTCTTATAAGCATGTTTTACTGCTATGTAGGGTTTGGCAATGTGAACAACAGGCTATCGTTTTGGCATCATTGTTTGACAAGGTGTTTCTCTTCCTTTAAATATATTATTAACGCTTTTCTACTTTAAGTTCACTTGCATTCGGTGCTATAAAAGCGCGGCTGAGATACTAAGACTACATCCGAGAATCCACTTAATTCCCGTAGTCATATGATTGCTTCTTATTCGCCAGACGTCGTCAATTTTTCTCATCTGTTCATATCGCTCCAAGTTGTATGCAAGTCAGACCGGAATCTACTCATTCAAGAAGATTGTACGAAGATTGCAACTGCATATTCAATTGAGCTCAATGTCTAGAAGGTGCAGCATGGATGTTGTTTTGTATCTCGAATAGGGATAACTGAAAACGGATAATTTTTTTACGATGGACTATGTGGGGAATCAACGAGAATAAATGATTTAGCTGCGAGAGATGTAACACGTCATTTCCCCGTACGTTAGAACCAGATGTAATTTTCCACACGTCTGGTCGATCATTTCTATGAATGTAACAACCCCTAGATTGTCTCCGAATGTCAAATGTACGGCAAATGAAAATCTTTCCGCATAATTCAAAAAGAGGAATATGAATGTACACGCGAATGACGACATCAGCGTGACGTGTCTTATCAAGATTTCACCCTGAAATGTCCGCGTCACCGACAAGCTGATGTCTATAGTACACTAGGAGCACAAATATTGCCTGTACTCAATGAAATTCATGTGCATTTGTAGGCCAGTAAAACATCTACTCGCCTCATCGTGGAAGCGGATGTCAGAACAAGTAGATAAGTGGACTTACGCGAAGGTTTGCAGGAGATATAATTGTACGGCTGTGGCAAAGCTTTACTAGATACCATGAATGAACACGTGCAACGCAGTTGGATATGTGTTCAAGTTAGTCGGGTGGACCAACAAGTTTTTTGCCGTACGAACATCATTATCCCCATTCGTAGTGTTAATCTGCTCGATAATGTTAGTAATTGAATGTAAGATGGCCTGCTTCGTATCGCGGGATCTTCATACCTAATGAACCGATAGAAGAAAAAAACAAGATTAGTATCTCCCCGATTACCACAATTCACTATCACTATCGCCAAATTGACACAACACTTTTATGCTACACGTATGTGCGGGGCAGTAGCGAGGCTCGATAAGCTTAAGTGATGGCATTCAAGGCACGATGAGCAATTTTCGCGCAATTGAAGAAATTATGTTACAAAACCAATAATCCACGTTCGCTTACTCCACATGTGTAATTCATTATTATTATTTTTTCCGCTAAACTGAGTTAAATCATACATGAGTATTTTGTATGTGTAGTGTTGGTCAATATTTTTATCCAGATTGCATGCGTTTTATAGCCTGATTAAACTAGAAATTTCAAGTAAGTCGAGAACAATATTTCAAGCATATGGCGGCTCGCAGCATATGGCGTCTCAGTGCTTGACTTCCCTATCAAATTCACCTATTAATATTTCTTCGGATTCAGATGATAAATGATTTACCAGACGAGCACAATTCTGTACGTACAATTTATTGATAAATTCTTCAATATTGAAAAGTTGTCAATTTTGTAGACAAAATAGTTAGATCACCTGCTCTAGCGTATTTAGCGAGATGATATCGCTACACATCACTTGATGGATTAGAATGCTGAGGAAAGTGACACACTAATAGTATCGTACGGCAGAAACAGGCGTAATTTTCCGCAAGTCTGGTTGAACACTTCAGCGAATACACTAGGGTATTCCCCAGACACTGACGGACATACGCGAAGGATTACGTTTTGTATTTTTTTGCATTTCGTCTTTCAATTACAACAGAGAGTAAGTTCCAAATAAACAGGCCCAGATGTATAATTTATAAATAATTCATTATCATGATTGGCCTATGGACGCTCCTTACAGTAATAAAATGTCAACTTGGTATCCATTGCACCCAGTGATACGTCTTATGGCGATCAATTCATTGTCTAGGCTTTTGTGTACCTGAGATGCCCTGGCTGCATTTTGTTGTCCTCAGACACGCCTTGTTCCTGGAATCTCAATTGAAGTGCGGACGATCCCTAACATCTTCATCAACTGTTGCCGAACTGTACTTGCATACTTTCCGAGGCGTCATCAGGGATTTACCCTTCACTTTCTATTATGAGCCAGTAGTATACATATACGTTATATTCAAATAACTTTCTATTAGTATTTTAGATGAGGTTGTCGAACCAGGGAATTGGATTGAACTGAATAGAGCTAAAATTTATTGGGAATACTCTGGTTTGCCCTCGCGACAGACGCAATATCATAGATTAATAGTGTGTTAATTGTTGTTTGAGGAAATCGTATTCATTAACATTCTCATGTGTAATTTTTACAGCCATCACCGTTATAATCGAAAATACACTAAATGACGTCTTAAATATATCTCACATTAAATGCTCAGTTTTTTCATTATTGAGCAATACCATAACTAATTTGTAGAGGGTTCCGCATACTTAGGCTGTTTCGACTGATTCCTGAACAGATTTTGAGAGTGACGACCCTGTACAACACAAAATCCAACAACGATGTCCACATGACCAGCCAGGATCGTTGAAAACAGTCAGTCTCAGAATACAGTTTGCTTTATCAAAATATCAGTGGATTGCAGTGTGGTCTGTAAGGATGTCTCTATAGGGTCTTGGGTGCGAACGATCCCTCTTCTTAGCGCCCAGCCGTATGCTATTGTCCTATGTTGGACAGCGCAGTACACGTACTTGAATCTCTAATATGTAGGTATAGGAATCTCTCAAGTAATCCTGGTAACGCCTGTGGTTTGATACATTCCAGGCGAAGAACGCCGTGTTGTAATGGACAACATCAGTTGGAACTACATGTATGTAATTTCAGACAAGGTTACAGGAGGATCAGTTTTCGAGAGGCGAAATGAATCTGTTGAACCTGGCAACTATTGGGACAAATAATTAGTTCATTCTAACCTATAGAGACAACAGTGCACGGGGGTGACTGCATGTACTAAAGCCGTCGATTAATATTGTATCGTTGTCCCACTTTGAATACCTGTAATTATCTATATGTCAACGAGAAATCACGGGCACAATGTCTGTTGCGCTTCCATATTGTTCGTACAAAGCTGTTATCATTAAAAATACTATAGAAATAATAGAGAAAACATCGACTAGCTCCGTGAAAGAGAGCAAAACACATGATGCCCCTGATACCGAAGTCTTATCATCGACAACATGCACTCTTTTTATGTTAGAACATATAATACAATGTAGAATCGGGAATACAATGTCCATCAGAAAGAATTTACGTTAGAGAGTATATTTTTATTAGTGCCTTTATTGTTTTTTTTTGTTTTTTTTTGGGATGAGGCGTTAGTGTTTATTTTTAGACTTGATGCTAAGTAACCCCTCATTGTTCGCAGTAGTGTCATTATCGCATCCCAATTAATACATAACGCGGTTATATAACCATATCATTCCATTAATTGACTATTGTCAGTAGACCTGGGTTTGCTCTGCTGCTCATGCTGTGATATTCATTGACTGAATTTAACCTATTCAACTCTCCTGTGGAAAGTCATTTTCACCACATTTTCAAAAACCGCATTTTTTGGTCGAGTTTTCGATCAGATTTTCCGAATTTTTTATTTATGCAATTTCTCCGCAAAAACTGCATGATAGATTAGCAAATATTAATGTGATGTGAAATAAAATAGTTTTCACCTACTTTTTTCGCGGTAAAGCAGAAATTTTTAAGAAATATGACAACAAAAACAACATTTTTCTGGTACCCCACGTGACCGCCATCTTGAATTTACCCATGATAATCTATAAATTACAACACATATAAGGGAAGTGGGAAGAGGTGCCGACATACTGACAGAGTCACATGACTTCACAGTATAGTCTTCCGGTTAACCTATTCTAAAGCACATACCAAGAATCTAGCGATTCATGATATGTGTTGTATCTCAGGTACGCTTTTATTGTACCTGTTCATGTGGCAACTTAGATGACCACACGGCCCCTAGCACCGGCATAAGCGGTATTAGATACAAATCTAGAGAGCTATGATGGAAATGCTCTGACAACTCGTATATTGGTAATTGGTGAGCTGTTTCGCTGTTCCAAAAGTCACGGAGTTTCAGCTCTCCATTTTTTGTCGTTCCGGAGATAGCGCAGACAGTTTGGCAGGGGATTTTGGCCCCCCTCCCCCAAGCCAGATAGGGTTAAAAAATCTTGTAAGATGCATGTTCGCTTCTGAACTTCTATTTCAAATATTCTACGACCATAATGGGAACGGACACATGTGATTCAAATATAAAATGCAGGAGTTTAAACAAGATACTCAATTTTCCCAGTATTCTCATATACCAATCAAGGCTGTGTTTTGTCCCTGTCCGATATAAAAGAGCAAGTCGTCTGTGAAAATGATAGATGTTTTAACAGTTTCCAACTTGAAAACGAGAGGGCATGGTGAAGTGAAGTACAGCTGTCGGTAAGATTCACCGGTAGAAAGTTGCACTTGCGAGTACAAAACACATGCTACGGCGAATTAGTCATGGATGTCATGACAGATGCTTGATCTAACAATTCTATAGAATATGCAGAATAATGGGTTGATTTCATATTTCTAGAATCATAATAGCTTCCGCGGATACAGAAGAGCTGTACTACTTCGGATAATGTTCGAATTTATATTTGAAAGGTTTCTAGTCATTTATATTCTTGAACACGGTTGAGTCACGATATCGCGTTTCATTCGTTGGAATTTTGCCGATTGGAAAACGTTTTTTAACCAAAGAGAAACATTTCCAGACAACAATCATACTTCGTTTGAAAAAAACATTCTCATGTGCCTCTGAACAACACGAATATGAGGACATTTTTACCTAGAAAAAGGCAAATGTTTCACATGTCTGGTTAATTATTTTAGCAAATAAAAGATCGATTCAACAGATTTCCATGGAGACATACTTCAGCTTGGAGCCTCGGAAATTTCCTGCAATTAACCAGACGTCGCCTTGAAATGTCTTTGCTAATGAAATAACACGCTTTCTGTCTATCATATGTTTGGCAGAAATATCTCTTAGCTTTCATAATCCATGAATACGTATATCCACATCTCGTTGAGCACAGTGTATTGTACCATCGATAGATTTACTGTACGGACGTCATTGGTCCAATGAAAGTGATGTGAATATGAGAAAAATACCGTTTCGTGACTGAATAAATTAATAGAAAATTAATAAAACGGCATATTAGTAAACTCTGAATGCCTATCCCAACATGCTGAACGCAAATCGTTCAATTTCTTTCAAGACAAACTAAATGATAGACGAGTCCAACATATCTGGGAAGGATAGTCAGGCATAGAAACGAAGCAAATATATTCCCTATGAACTAGTCCTATAGAAGCTTGATTTAATAATGTTTTTAAGCATTGACTTGCCATCTTTTTTGTAAAATAATTCAAACCATCCCAGCATCTAGAATTAGCCGGAGTGTGTAAAATGGAAATAAATCCCACAACACACACCTTTTGGCACACGCCTCCAGGGCACATTTAGGGTTGGTGCCTCTTTCAGATCTTCCCTCACCCCAAGCACGCCTACGTATAGAAGAGCATTCTACGACCCTGGTATGGCGTAGTGTATTAATGTATGTAATCAGATATATTCAAGTATAGTAAGCGCAGGCTAGCCTATATGAGCATATCCGCTGTAAGAGGATCAGATATGAAGGACTGAGGGAGTTCTGGAGGGGTAGAGGGAGGGGGAGGGGTAAGTGTAAATTACAAGCGTCTAGTCCGTCATTCATAACCAGCCGTCGTCCATTAGAGAATATCCGCGTCCATAATCCAAAGACCTATTCCATATTCCATATAACAGTATTAGCACCAAATTCAAAAAGACAATCATAGTATACATAAACATAGGCCTGTTTCCTGCAAGAGAGAAGCGGTCAACAGTTTTCAATGATGCCGGCAAGACATCACGATGTTCCAAAAATATCAAATCCGTATCGCTAATCAGTATTCTTAATCCATAATATTCGTTGTAAAGTCGTCATCTAAAGAATGATGTATCTCAGTCACGCTTTGATTGTGACTGTTCATATGAGTACCATGAGGATCTTGAAGTACATGGATTCATACGGCTCCTAGCCCCGGGTTAAGCGGAATTAGACACAAGTTACGAAACGTAGCGCCATAGATCTTGCACGCTACGTTCGTATTTTGCTATCAGTATGCAATATGTATCGCCAAATTTGAGAAACTTTGAGTGGAGGCGCTTGGTTGAAAAACCCCGGCTTTATAAGTTTCTGCAACAATGTTTTGTGACGTTGATTAAAATAGTCACATTTAACACAGGATCTAGCAAATGCTACTAAGCGAGATATGTATACGCCATATGCAGGTCCCACTGGAATATTACTGTCCAGAAAGGGATAGTTTACGATGTCGAAAGTGTAATCATCTCTTTTGTCATAAAGTCGACGAGAGAGAATGCCCGCTTCATTTAAAAACATTCCGAAATATCCGTCACAATGGTCCAACCGCACATGCACATCATGTGCTTTGGGAGGTGATATATATGACTACCAATCAACGACTATTCCTGGTCTGATTCGTCACCACATGATTAGACTTAAATCACGAATGAAAGCTCGTATGTTGTACAGGTTATTGATGAGTTGCTTAATAGCAGCATAGAGGCTTGAATGACGCGCATGATAGTGTCGCCCTATGCCGATTTGATGGATTAGAAGGGTGGGAAAAGTGACACCTTAATAGAAACGTTTGTAACAGGTGCAATTTTCCACACGTCTGGTCGATCATCCTGACTAATAAAATAAATCAGCTTGAGTTGAGTTACGTGTTCCAGCTGATATGCCTTTGGACCGAATTCCATGTACATTCGTGTCCATTTGTTTGTGGCGTCATTTATCATTGGTATGGATGTTAATTTTACCAATTCTATTTTTATTGACAGACTGCATATTATAATAAACATCAATATAACAGTGGAGTGTCCCGCTGTACTGAATTTCAACTAATATAGTCTCGTTGAGCAATTACTATATATTCGAGACAGACGGACCTCAGTAAATAATTTCGAGTTTGTAGCGAATATTATATTTATTGTTATTAACCTGCGGGTGACTCTGAACTAGATTGACGACTTGTCATTTTGAGGATCCGTATTTTGCTGACATATTTCATTCGATCCCCTTCACGGTGATGAATCAATACAAGGGTCTAGTCCGTCACTCAATATTCAGCCGTCGTTCATTTAAGGAATTTCCGCGTCCATAATCCAAAGACCTAATTCATATAGTAACATTAGCACCAAATTAAAAGGATAAATCACAGTACACATAAAACTAGGCTAATTCCCTGCAAGACAGAAGCGGTCAACAGTTTCCAATGATGCCAGCACGACATCATGATGTTCCAAGTTTATCAAATCCGTATCGCTGATCAGTATTCTTAATCCATATGAATACGTTGTAAAATCGTTATCTAGAGTATGATGCATCTAAGTCAAACTTTGATTGTGACTGTTCACAAAATACATATGTTCATACGACCCTTAGCCCCAGTTTAAGCGGAATTAGGCACAAGTTATGAAACGTACCGCGATAGATCTTGCGCGCTACGCTCGTATTTTGCTATCAGCATGCGATATGTATCGCCAAATTTGAGAAATTTCGAGTGGAGGCGCTCAATGATGTAACCCTGGGTTACAAGTTTCTGCAATAATGTTTTGCGACGTTGATTAAAATCGTCACATTTAACACAGGATCTAGCAAATGCTACTAGTAATATCCTATTCCAATTCTTGTTCTTGATAAGTTGGTGGATATTACAGATTATGCATATTGCACACTAGTTGGCTGATGGCAAGACGGTAAAAATCTGAACTTTTTAGATTTGAAAAATACATTTTATTTCAATATCAATTAATGGAATACTGTGGAAGATTCTTGATATCTGTAAACAACACCTTTACATATTTTGAAGCACATATGTTTTATTGCTGTTTACATGACGGGCGCGTCTATGCAGTATTGTCAATTCAAATTTCCACAAAACGTGATCGAACCATGATCACGAGAATTTGGACTATACGCATCACATCATCATCGGTGGAAAATCAATTTCAGCGCTGTATATAGCACAATCTGGCGAAATACTGCGGCAAAATGTTACAAACCACCATTGAAATATTCGGTCGAAGATTGTAACCAGGACTTCCCTTTCGGTGAACTCTGATTGGTCATTATACCTAACTGGTCAGGGAATGGTCTGTGATATATTTTACGTGTCGGTAATATGTATCTCTGCAAAAATATCACAACAACCCTTTCAAATTTTAATAGGAAAACCTGAGCCAGTTTCATTGCCAGTTTGGTAGTACGAGCTGCATGCAGTCATCATGGCACAATCATATTTTAAAATCATGCGCAAGTAAAGGAATCGCAATTTTGCTCTGTCGGCAAAATCAACGGAAATGTTGTCAAAAGACAGGTATGAATATGGTAAACAGAAGTCATCAACAGGTTTGAGCTACGCCGGGGAAATTGATGCCTTCATGATTGAAAATAACCCGACTTGTGTGACCTGAACTTATTAAGGAAGTAGAGGACTTTCCATTCCATGTGCTTATAGGATTTGCATAACCAGTATGGCGACACCCCCATTTTCCCCATTTGTTATATTCTCTCAACATGATGTATGAATACTATTTTTTTTAAATCAGCTTCTAGAAAAGAGGAGGAGGAGGAGGGAATTTGGCTTAATGTCACACTCAAGTTTGTTTCACTCATATGGTGACAGTCAGTTTGGTTGGTGGAGGAAGCCGGTGTACCCGGAGAGAACCACCGCCCTTCGGCTTCTAGAAAAGAACGCTCTCTAATTCTTAATATTCGATAATTAAACTTTGGTGTTCGTTGTAAGGCGTTCAGAGATAGAATACATCACTTTGTTAAAAGTTCCCGTAATGTTGTCAGAATGAGGAAATGGTGCTTATCAGATAGGACGATGCCATGCCACGCCTGGGGGGATCTATATGACACCATTCGCAGTTTTAACATCAGTTTTTGATATATCACGGGTGTAAATAGGCACAACATTTCAATGATTTGATATGCCCCTTGATAGCTTGGTTTGTTTCACCACCCATGCTATGACACTGATCGATTGAACAACCTTCGGCCTCTTGTGGCGATGCAACAAATCATTCAATTAGCCACTTGGCCTAATATGAGGCCTACATTCAGCATCAACTGTATTTTGTTACTTTACATTTAAATGAACAAGGTTGAAACCTCGTTGGATGTACCATTTTAGCTGTTTTCAATGTCTGTAACTTCATACGACTTGTGTTATCAAGACCTGAAGACTGTTGTCCAAGCAGGAGTTAGCCCCTGTAGCAGACATTACCGTTATTCTTGCCACGAAGAACACGTTCCACGCAATTGACGAAAGTAGATTACTAAGCCATCATTTGCAACTTGTTCCATCCAGGACATTTAGAGATTTTTGGTCAAACTGAGTGGAGTGAGACAATCAGCATATATTCAGATGTTTAGTGTTGCGTAATCTCGTGAATGAATGTCCCGGTTAATGTCCCGCAAGAGAATGGCACAATCTCAGGTTATAGAGCCGTTTAGGAAGACACAATACATCGCTCCATCAGTTCGTGACTTGTCTCGGTTCATTAGGCGGTTCCCCAGTATGTATTTTCGATCTATATCGATCACCCGCATTGCCTTTCCAAGGCAACATTGATAAAATTAACGTACTAAAAGTGTATGCGAAAAAGTAGGCTTTTATAAGCACAACATTTCATTACCTGGTTGGCAATAACTGACTGATTCAAACTCCGATCTTTTCATCTACATGTATCTTGTGGTTTCATCTAAACAAGGGGTTAAGCATCCTGTCACAAACAAGACTTTCGGCATAAATGGAAGTTTATTTTCCATTTGGAATACACGAAAATGCATGTTATCTAGAAATACATACCCTGTTTGAAACCGTCCGAAAAAGTGTATTATTTTAATACATCTTATCTACTTCACTATCTTGGATGTATCCAAATTTGCCTATCATTATAAGAAAGACTGGTACAACCTTATAATTTGCCCGATGAGACGAATGCCACATTGCTGTCCTCAAATAGAAAATGAAATTAAGACTGGATGTGTGTTTCAGCTGCGTTCACTTCAGGCATTCGAGAATGAGATTTGGTTAGAATATAATCAGTTTTAGTCACGTGACGAGAATCATCGAATGCTAAATTGATTGAGTGAATCAATAATTTCATCAAATGCGGAGTTGGGTTGTTCGTCGTTCCTGTTTTTGATTTATTGGTTCATCACGAAAACCTTTTAATTCGGCCTATGTTAATTATCCACCTGACCGATTGTTTATTGGTTGTATAGGTTTCATGATCTCATCCAATTTAATGCATCACTCGGTTATATAATCATGTCATTTTATTAATTCCCTATCACTCAAGTTCTAGATTGTTTTATACTTCGCCTGAAATGACGGCTAAAAATCAACTAGATAGGAAATTTTTATTTATGCAAAAACTATATTCTTGTAACAACAACTGTTGACTGATAATTACTCATTTTAACTGAAAATGAACTCGTGTTCATCATTAAAGACATGGGTGCTCTGAATAGTTTGAGTTTCTTCTAACCCTCCCGCCATACGGCTGATAATTTCGGACAGATTGTCTGTCTGGCTGTCTGGCTAGAGAGATCGCTCCCACAAAAGGCGCAAAATCGGTACGACCATGGGGTTGCGCCCCCCCATCCCATTAAAAATTCTTTTTAAGAAATATTCGGCCGTTCTAAAACGCTTACATGTAATTCGCATATGTTTATTAATGTATGCTTTCCCTTCTCGATTAGCCCAATCTAGACAAGATCCATCTCATGCATCGTCTGTTACAGTGTTAACAACTTCGCTTTCATTTAAAATCCCGTTTTCCATTTGAAATTTAAAACCGTTTAAACAGGTGAAGAATACAACGGATCTTAATAAATTTAGGATGACAATGAAGGGAAACTATTCATCTATAAATATACGTGAATTAATATTGTAGAACGGCATACTATTTTTAAGAATAGTTTTTACTGTGATGAAGTCGCGCAACCCTGTGGTCACATAGATTTTTGCTGTTTTGGGACTTTCTATCCTCAGCTAGACAACCTGTCAGAAATAACCCGTCGTGTGGCTGGAGGGTTAGAGAAAGCTCGGCATTTGAATACATGCACTTATTTAAGGATGTTCCAGACAATTTGTATGATATTCCGACAAAAGATAACGTAGACATTCAATATTTCAATAAATTGTGAAATTAAGGTTCACCAGGCTCAGTTTTGCATAATCTGGGATTTTTCTACTGCATTGATTCAGCCCTACCCTAATATATGGGTTTAGAAATGAATTTTATGAAAAATGCCTGTATTTAAATAGCGAAACTTGCCGATTGTCACAATTCAACCATCTTGACTATCTGCAAATTGATACTTTAATATTTCTAATGCTCTAATTTCGGAGCACGTTGTCCGAACAAAAGTATTGTGGTATTTGGCAGGAAGAGCAATTCGGAATCATTTCAAGTCAATTCAAACAACCCATATATATATATATAGTCCATGTTTGATCCTTATTATAATGGTACTGTCATGTGAATTTTTAATAGCAAGTCGATTTGAATATATAAAAAATCCCCATAGCGACGATATTCTGAGGATAATCGAAAACTGAGTCCAGCGTTGTATTGTCTTTTGTCCGTTAATGAGCATGGCGTATCACGCTGGGTACATATGTTCTCGTCAGATAACCGGAATTTAGCAAACCTGAGCCAGGTTAATACTTGGATGGGTGACCGGGTGCTTTACTGGCTGTGCTGATCAGTTTCCCGGATAATAGAAATGTGGACATCCTCGTGTCCTGGCACATGTAGGAATCGTCGTGATATGACTGGATTTTTTTTGGAAAACGACGTTAAACCCTACTCGCTCACTAGCCTTGTGTGTTAATGGGCCTATTATATCACAAAGTAAGCTCGTAACATGAACCCACTTCTATATCTTAGTTTCCCGGTGAGTTACCATTACAGCTTGTGAGAGAATTAACTTCATTCAAGATGTCCATAAGACTATCTATAACGAAAGTGTAGTTGAAAAAGGAAAACACCATGCATTCTATTAAATTCAGACTGCTAACCCGCTTGTCTGACATAATGATGATAATTAGGACTTCCAGGAGATCGTTTCACAGAGACTTCGTCCTATGGAAGTCGGTTACCAAACCTACTTACGAACATTAGCAAATAAAAAGTATTTCACAAAACCTTCTTGCATGCGAATCTTCTCACGCGTGATCGCAAATTTGCACTCTCACACAAACCTTAAGAAATGTTCAATTCAGGCTTTTTTCGGTTATGTCGAAAGGGGACTACAAATAAGTACAGTATTCATTTATTGTAGCCAATGGAGGATACTCGATAAATTTTTAACCTGCATGAAACACTAACTGTTGTTTTACGGAACTCTTCTGCAATACGTTCGTCGTCGTCGTTGTTGTTGTTGTTATTGTAATGCCTACCAAGACGTAACGGGAGTATCGTGCCTCCATCACAGGAGAGCGTTCTTTCAATTGAAAATGCATGGGTCGAGTTTAGAACAATATCGATTATTGTCTTAGATAACTCAGCCTAGATTTAACTATAAGGTGACACTTGAATGTAACTACATCTAAAAGACCGTCAGGAAATATGTCTAAATAGTTATTTCGAAGCGACATATATTCTACAAATGTTGGTAAGCCTAAATTGCGGGCGAACAGACCATTTGCGCGATGTTTTGTGAAACACTCGTACGAACCTTCGTAGACCCATCGCATAATTTTCGCCGCAACGTGCGAAGACTCTTTGAAACAAGCAATTGGTTTTCTCTAAGTCCCCAGAAACATTGTCGGGCACAGAGTGCCACAAGTGTCCACTGGGGGGTGACATTATGCTGAATGTATATAAATTTGGATTCTTTGGCGTTTTCACGACGGCTTGCAGCAGAGAGATATTCGTAATAATTGTTTGCTTAACAATACGTCACGAACGCCATCGCCTCTAGAAGTTATGGTGCTGCAAGATCATCTCGTATAAATTCAATGGTGTAGATTAACCTACGACTGGCAATTTGTAGCTGGAATCGCGCAGTTCATTGTTGTTATTACTCAGCTTATGTTTTCGTATGACGATTCTGGGCCCCGAATTATTGTATTGGAGCGATATGCAAGCAAAAGTTTGAATAGTTTACTTCGAGAATGGATGCAAAACATAGTTATCGATGGCGACAGGCTACTGTATCTCGGATCAGCATTTTCCAGGCCCGAAATTTATAAACCATCAGTAGCCTATGTTGAAACATCTGAACCACGACAAATGGACATCTCCCACAAGCCGTCAATGCGATCGTGCGTTGATGGTGGATTCTGCCTCCTGATTTTGAACAAAGAGCCTGTCTCCTCGTAGCATCGACAGAAATTGTATTTTAGTGGATGTTTGTGGTAATTAGGGTACGGTCGGTGAATTTGGTACAGCTGTTTTTTTTTTGGCTGAGAAAACCAACACTTGGTATGCCTTGATCGGCCTACCGGTAAATTATGTAGCCGTTTATTTGGAATTGTAGACAGTGCTCCAGTTTTGTTCAATATCTTTCTCCATTCCACAACAAGACGATCGTACTGAAACTAAATTATTATGCGTACCACTTCAGCTGACAAATACTGAAGAGACGCTTACTCGTCGCTTGGCTATGTTTGATGTATGTTTACATTTACATAGCGCGTAAACGTTTAAAGATTATACCAATTCAGCTGCTAGCTATTCGAATGACCATATCGAGTCTCTGAGACTTCAACTTACAAGCAATGGTCGGTTAAGGCAAGTTAAAGAATTTGAATTAGAAAGGCCAACATATCCAACGGTAACAACTATGCATATAATTAGTTTAGGGATTTGATCCAAACAAACAGCAGTTCATGAGTGTTCTCGTCGTGGAATTCCTGATAACAAGCGAACAGACAATCAGTAGTCGACATTCATCCATGAAGAATACCAGCGTCGAAAATCGACATTATTAACACCACAATCAAAGGTAGCATCAAATAAACTGTATATTTATACTAACGGATTTCGATGATGCTGGCAAATCCGTATTACTAATGAGCAGTCTTCTATTTATCCAACGGTGTTTTGAAATCATTTTGTGTGGAATATTTTATCCCTGTCGGAATTTGATGGTGGATGTTCGTATGAACACAATGAAGATATTGCGTTACACGAAGTTCTAGACAGCTACATGATCGGAATTATGCACGGAAATGATTCTATTATTGTTAAGGTACTTTACGAATTGTTCAATGGGAATAATTTGATTGAAGTGGAAATGTCATGATTAACCAGTTTTGTCGAACGACAAAAAATTGAGAGCTGACACTCGGTGATTCTGTAGATTATCATATAGGGGTAATTTTGAGCTGATTTGCATGACACCTCGAGCAGTTGATCATGGACAAATTCAAAATGGCGGCAATGTGAGGTACGAGAAAAAGTGATGTCATTTTTTTTTTAATTTTTTTTTTTCTGCGACGAAAATTGGACAAAACTATTTCATTTCACATCAGACAATTATTTACTAATTTATAATGCAGTTTTTGTGAAGAAATGCCACAGAAAAGAGAAAACAAAACATCTGACCGAAAAATCGACCAAAATGCCTTTTTTGAAAATGACGTCATTATTTTTTACATTTTCTAAAATAACTTGACCCAAGGGTACAGTGCGGCAAGTTTCCGCACCCTAGCTCAAGGGTAAGAAATATATTTGAGGGGGGCGAAATACTGGTCCCAAAATGCCCAGGTCAGACAGCGTTAAGCTAACCAGCTCAGAAACTTCAAACGTACCTGTCCTTGTCGTACACGTACCGTTCTTCTTTATAATCATCGATGCACAAATATAAAGAAAGTCTGGCAAACCAATTCATTTTACAATTATGTGGATGTCAGTGTGAAGCCTCTTGACATTGGTGCCATCGAACAGCAAGATTTGTGCTTGTGATGTGAGTATTGGGATGTTAGATTTTCAAGGCCACATCGAAGGTTAAATTGATTGACAGAATCAATCATTTCATTAATTGCAAAACAAAATTATTGGTTTATCACCAAAGGCTTTCAATTTGATCTATGCTATATATCCACCTGACCGAATTGTTGATGGTTAGAGAGGTGTCATCATCCTAACTAATTTAATACATCACGCGTTTATGTAACCATATGATTGTATTGACTGCTTATCCGCTCGTCACCTGGCGTGATACTGATTGGCGGACTGAACATTCCGCTGCCAAATATCTTTCATAAAAATTTCACTGGATTCGGAATTTCTGTATAACACAAAATATATACATGTAACAGTAACAGAATTTATCATTACCCATTTCAACTGAAGAGGACTACGTCCTCGTCATGTCAGACATGGGCTATATCGGAATACATGTACGTATTAGTTAAACAGACCACCTAATTCTGGAAGCTCGACAATGTCGGATTAGCCTACTAAAGGCATTTCATGTGTCAGTTAAGGGATCGTTTCCATTAATCGTTTTTTCTTCAGTCGCGATTTTTCTTCAATTTTCTCGATTGAAAAACGATCAGTCGCGAATCAGTCGCGAGGATATCGAGAAAAAAAATGAGAAAAAACGATTGAACCTTTTCTGGAAAAAACCATTCTCTCGCGATATCGTTTTTGAATCGTTTACCCATGCGCGATCCGTTCTTGATCGCGAATCTTCAATCGCGAGAGAATCGTTTTTTTCAAGGCGCGAGAGAATCGTGAGGCGGAGTGATATTTGACACATAGGCCGTGTTGCCATCGTACGCCGCTCTAACCGCGAACTGGGAACTACATGTAATGTTGATTGCGGATTTGTCGATGGAAAAACCTATATTACTATACTATACTGTATAAATGCGCAAGATAACCGAATAATATATATGATTCACGATCTATAGTCTCCTACAAGCCGAAGTAGGGCGTATGCTGGAAATATCTATACATATACCTGTACCATGCTTCCTGTGACTTTCGCGCTCAGATTTACTCTGGCGAAGCGTAAATGACAAAATTACATGTTATATTCAATAATCGTGTGAGTCGACAATGTATTAATGTTCAGTCATTCCCTTCATACTTTCGATAATTTCCTCATATATTCATGCAACTTGGTATAAACAATACAGGATGATAGTCACAATATCTTGTTTTGTAAATACCGGGTACAGGTCATAAGTGGATTTGAGTTCGTCGTTGATTGCATTATCAGAATGATTACGGCACAGGCTTCATATAGGTGTGAATGGGCGCATGGCGATAACCCAGAACAGCTTAGCCCTCCAGCCGATAATTTCTAGGTTAATTAAGGTGAAAAATAGTGTAATTAAATATGTATATTTTGTTATAGTAAAACATACATTAGGAAAGGGTATCCATTCATGTTTTGGTACAGTTTTTAAACTATTGAGATGTGAATAAGTTCAAAAAATCACCATCAAGTTAATTTTATTTATTATAAGAATATTCGCGGCAGTGATTTCATATTTATATCAAATACATATCACAATGGTGATTGAATCGCATATAACGGTTGGATTCGCATATGTACAATACTTTTTATTTTAATTTTATATTTTGATAAATGAACTATGAATGATTCCAAAGGGAAGCTCAAGCCAAAAACCAACTGAATAGTATATAATTTCATCTCTTACTGGATTAACCAGTTGTGAATTTTTTTACAAATAGCCCGCGCTATATATTAATAATTAAGTGCTTTCGAAGACTCAAAACCCCGTATGACAATGTTATATTCAATACAGCGCCATCTATCTACACAAGGAAAATGGTGATCGTAGGACAAAAAACCACGCGTACAGCGAAAATCTGACGAATCAACTCAAAATTCAGCCCGCACAGATGCCAAAAACGTTCACGAAAAATACTACACAAGAAATCTGGAATAATACCAGCTTTAAAACACAGAAATACCCAAAATAATAGACGAAATTGCAAGTGCAAATGACCCAATCTGACCATATCCGGGTCTGTGTCCCGTACAAAATATATGTAAATATGAAGTTATAATTATATGCATAACCATTATTCCTATGTATATATATAGATATTTTTTTTCAATTTCTTTCAATATCCCCATCGTATCTATATAACCGCCAACTGTACAGAAACACGCTATAGTTTTACACTAGGCAAAGAATAGAAAAGGAAGAAGAAAAAATGATCGAACTTTATATAGTCTGACTGAAGTGTTTAGAAACTCGAACGTGTATATATGCGGGTCAGTCAGGCTGAACCAATGGCGTACTACTTTCGGCTATAATCCTCAATCGTTTTTTCTTCAATCGTTTATATTTTCTCGATTAAAAAGCGATTGAATCGCGATATCGCTTTTTATTCGCGAGAATTTTCTCGATTGAAAAACGATTGCCAACAGAAAAAAAACCATTCGAACAGCGATCGCGAATGAATCGTTTATTTTGAAGAAAAAAAACCATTCCCTCGCGCCTTGGAAAATCGCGACTTCGAGAAAATTTGACGAAATAAACGATTCATTCGCGAGCGATAATTGGAAACGGTGCCTAACACAACATGCAAAAGCGTCTACCATGCGTTTGGGGAATGGCCAATAATGACCAACAGGAAACTCGTTTGAACATTTTGGATTAATTCTGTGATTCTTAATATCGCTAGTTATCTACTGGGGACTAGAGGCCTCGAGAGGTTCACCCCCTGTTTCAGTGATTTCAGAAGGTGGGGTTGATACTGTCAACGACGAACCTTGCAGACTGTATACTGCATACAAACGTTTTCTCTTTTTTCTTACTTTTCGCTATCGCTTACATTTGACGTTAACACACACATCTAATTCATCCATCTGGTAGATCTGATATCAAGGCAGCTACATCTTCTCGGTCCATCAATTATATCTGTAATTCTTCTTGAATCAGCAATAAGACCGCATGATCACGTCAGTCAATGTTTGATCATGCACACATACAGTAAAAACTTAGGTGAGATTCAGAACGCCGTTGCATCCGATGACAAAAGAAGAAAACAGGCTCATGGGGTGTTTTACACGGACATATACCCTGTGTTTAAACTTAGCATAGCTTAACGAAAATATTTTATACTTAATTTTACAATATTTCAAAAAATATTCACACTATCAAACTTCCAGTAAGATCGCTGTAAAATCTGTACCATTGAGCGATTTGAAACGTCGAGAACTCTATTAATAGGGTGAATAATTCTGAAAATTGAATGGACAATGATCCCAGATACATCAGTTTAGTATTACCATATTCGGAAGTGGGATGTAAACAAATACACAGTTATCCCCCCTGCTAAGAGGGATTTGATGCTGGCTAGCAGTGTGTAAACGGGGTTAACTGACAAAGCTATCATCTTGTCATTACCCACCACATTTCCAACAGAACACACATTATACTTCCTTGATTAACTATATAGTTCAAGAAACATAACATTGCTGCCGAATTTCCGTGTCTCTGGTCGCATGTCAGCCCCGGACAACTCCAGCGCACAACATGTGAACTGGCGAAACACCAGGCAGCAATCCCCCATTGAGCTCGGCGCACCGCAGCGCCCTCTATGTTTACAAAATATCCCTGTACGTGTGTATTGGGTGAACATCTGGTGTCTCACATAGTATTTTTAAAACCAATATTGGAACCTCGACGATAACCATATGTTTCATACTCTAATTCCGAAGTATTGTTGTCCCAACACAATTAGTCTCCGACGAAAGTGGGTTTCATGACACAAAGATCTATTTCGTCATCATTGCGGCTGTATCAACCAATAATCTCTTTTGAGTATGTTATTTATCCAGGAATAGAAGAACCTTATCTGGCCTGGGTTTTTTGGGACCTGTCCAGGCCTAGGGAGGGTGATGATCCATGATCCTCTACTCAGGGGGTTATGTAAATAGGCTCAAAATGACCCCAATAGGATAAACTATAAAGTCACAGAGTGTCAGATCTCAGTTTTTTGTCGTTCCGGAGATAGCGCAGAAAGTTTGGTAATGGCCACCATCCCCAGGCATGGCAGGGTGAAAGTAGTTCGATCTGACAATCTCTATGTATTCCATGTTTGGTGCTAATTATAATATTGCCGAACCACTTATACTATATGAAAAGGAAAATCGAAAACTGAGGACAGCGTTGCATTTCCTTGTTTAGGCCTTCTATGAAGTATGCTCGTATAATGCAATCTACTTTTATATTCCACATTTTCAGTGCTATATTACCACTGGTCGTGGATCAGAAGCCACGTCATTCAAACTAGTCACTCGAACATCTACAACAAAAGCGTAGTTGAGATATAAAACGCTCTAAGTTTCGTGCATCATCCGTTAACGTTGAGATAATGTCTTAGGTGGAACGTTATCGGAATACAAGGCTGTGGGGTATTTTGACTTCATGGGATGCAAAATATGGACAAATATGGACAAGGTAGCCTTCGGTGAACCGCTATCGATCTCTAAAGGCTCAGTGGAGGCTCGACCACAAGATCATTCTTCTTCATGAATATTCAGTGATTTAGTATCAGGTTTCAGACCGAATAACTTAGCATGTAAAATCCATGTAACAGGACAGGAATACTACTTTTACTTATACATGTATTCGGTTTTACAGTCGACGTGTGGCGATACCATTATTACTAGCTGCACTGTACTTATAACATACAATATATTTGTAACCTATGAACATCTGCGGGCGATGGTCTGATTTAAAATCGATTTAGTTTTTTAATTACACGGATAAAGACGTAAAAATAGGAATCAGTGTAGTCCCGTCATTATGGTCGCTGACAACCAAAAGAGATGCTTCAGCTCAGACCTTCAGTTATTAAAGCATTCTCTCTCAGCAATGGGATATGGTTTTCGTACTCAGTGCCGGTGGAGATTAAGAGAAGATGTGATGGGAATTTCGTGATCCTGTTTCACAAATCTATTACGAGATAATCTTTTATATGTATGGCGATTCCATTATAAACCGAACTGTAAAAGTTGTTTTGTGTAGACCCTGTTACTGAGTCGTGTTTCTGTACATGAATAAATCGATACATAAATAATGCATATTCTAACATATGAATATCATGATTGGACATTTTCTGATTTAAAAAGGAATTTGTGTAGTCTCGTCAATATGGTCACTGTCAACAAAAACATCCGGATATTGAAGCATTTCTCTGTCAATAATGGGATATATTTTTCTTATGCAGTGCCGATGGGAATTCAGAAATGATAGTATAGAAGTTTCATACAACTTCAACGAGATAATCTTGTTAGAGATAAAAATATACTGAGGGGGAACAACTATTGGATTCAACAAAATCTTGCAAATTTTTGCCGTCGTGTGGTTCATACTGTCAAATCGTTCGGAATGTATTAGCTCAGTCAGAAGTGCTTAGAAAGCCGAAATTAATAGATAAACTTCACATTGTTTACTATGATTTAATAAGCCACGAAAATCTATCAGATGTATTGTTTGATACACCGCGAACACCAAACTCTTGAAAATGGAATCTGCGATGATGTTAGCCTTTTCTGCCCTATCTTCTTTTATACGGATTGACCGTGATTCCAAGTGTCAGACACTAACGATCGGTACTCCGAGCACCGGCCGTTTGAACTAACGTGCCCTGAAAAATAATTTGTATTCTATGTTCCATATTCAGTCCAAAGTCTTTCTCTTGAGTACTGCGTCTCATGTGCCCTTCCATTGTGACTGCTAATATGAACATCATGGGGATCGCGCATAACACGTTGTGGATATGATCCCTGGCCCTGGGTTTTCGCAGGATTAGGCTCAACTTACGAAACGTAACGACAAAGATTTTGCGTAATACGATCGTATTTTGCTATCGGTGTGTGATATTCATCACCGAACTTCAGAAACATTGATTGAAGGCATTGATTGGTATAGCCTTGTCGAACCAGTTTATGCACAAATGCTCTATGGCGTTGGTTGAAATCGTAAATTTTACAGAGGATCCAGCAAATGCTAATAGGCGAATCATGTGTACGCCATACTCTGGCCCTTCTGAGATATTATTCATATCGATTTTTTGTATTAATGAATCGTTAATTGGATTAAATAGCGTTGTGTAATGTGATAAATAAATAGAGGATCTTACGCGAGTGGCTATTTAATATGAAAGTTATGACACGAGTTGAGTAAGTTATATGTTGCGAGCTTCAGGGAGCAACATATAAAACTTACTCAACGAGTGTCATAACTTTCATATTAAATTGCCACGAGTGTAAGATTCTGTTTATCAAATAACTATTTTTTTTATAAAGATTTCATTATCAAATCTAACTCAAATTTTCTTTTCTTTGTTTCATTCTCGACGAAAAAACGGCCTTGGCTCAGGCGCATCACAGCCTTACAAGTTCTCATCGAGGTGACGACATGCCAGGCTGACAAGATCATTTGAATACGTTACGTAATCCGTTTGAAGTCTCTAATCATCCAGATCTATTGCAAGAAATAAGCAAACATAAGAAAGAATCCATGCAGATATTACAAAAGAACGAACAAACGTTTACTGTAGAGATCTGACTGAATACGGTACTCAAAATGGCTCAATTCGCAGAACAAAAATGACGGACTATACGACCGGTACGTGAGTACTTTATACAAAATTTGAAGCTCAAAACTGTCAAAATAATGCATTGCGAATCATTGCTGCTTGTATGGCTATTGTCAATTATAGTTTGTAGGCCGATGCATGTACCTGGATAAAAAGATCGTCTTGCAGATATCTATGTTGTTGTTGCACTTGTAAACATGCAACATAATATTTCGTAGTAAAATTTTATCAATGGGAAAAATAGTTCAGTGAATAGTTCAGTTCAGTCACGAACAAGCGTAGTAATTTATTTTCTCACGCTACATGTATTATCCAATCAGCGTGTTTGAAAGTGTTATTCATCTAGGTGCATACGATAAATATGTCATGACCATGTCCCTAATAACACCGCAGTTATGTGATAAATTAGATTATTCCTAAATAGGGAATAATAACATTCGCTCGGTTAAAGGTTTCGTCTTTCGACTGATCGAGATAAACTTGTACAACAATTATATGGAAATAGATAAATAGAGAAAATGGAATACTACCGCTGTATAGAAGCTTTAAAATAAGTTTGTGAAGAGTTGTGTTCACAATATTACACAAAAAGTTTAGAAGTGCACTTACTTCCAAACTGCATTTACTCTGGAAGATTTATTTAACAATCACAAAACGTTTTTCAGGGAAAGAGGTGTTTGTCTTCCAACCCATCATAGCGGCATACCAAAAGTATACTGGACTCCCAAAATGCCCCATACCAAGCTAGATTCATAGCTGATTCTAGAAAGCGGCACCCCCCAGCGTCTTTCAACCCAGTCGACGAGGGACCTTCAGGAGGTAAAACAGTTTGGGAAAGGTATTGCGCCACTATTTCTAAAACCCCAGGCGTTGAACGTATGCAGACATTGAAAAACTCGAAATGGCTTACGGAAGAACTTGATGCTAAAGCCGTACAGACATGTATCCACATGGGATTTCTCGACTCGCTATACTACAATCCATCATCAGGACATTATTGACCGTCTAATTTCATTAATATTATTTGTGGTCAAGAAAAGTGATCGTAGATATTCATGTCAGAATTCATCAAGCATTCTTTAGCTCTACTACATACAAGAGATTCATTCATGGGATGTTTCCTTGTGTATAGAGTTGCTTTAATTTCTCATTAAAAATATCTATGTGAAATTTAGCAACACAATATATCAACAGCATTTACGTATTCCTGTGGGTACTAATTGTGCACCGCTGTTGGCTGATCTATATCTGTTTTCTTATCAATATGACTATCAAAAACCGTTCAATTCAAAGCCTGTTCCTTCTCATTCACTAAACGCTATATATACGATCTTCTCGCTGTGGATAATCGCTATATAAATGAATAAATTTCGACATCGTAAACTATCACTTTCTGGACAGTAATATTCCAGTGGGACCTGCATATGGCGTATACATATCTCGCCTAGGAGCATTTGCCAGATCCCGTGTTAAATGTGACGATTTTAATCAACGTCACATAATATTGTTGCAGAAACTTGTAAAACATGGCTATACCATCAAGCGTCCACTCAAAGTTTCTCAAATTTGGCGATACATATCGCATGCAGATAACAAAATACGAACGTAGCGTGCAAGATCTATGGTGTTACGTTTCGTAACTTGTGGCAAATTTCGCTTAACCTGGGGTTAGGGGTCGTATGAACTCATGAACTGTGACCGGGTGCTGTACTGGCTGCGCTGATCAGTGTCCAGGGTAATAGGAACTGTGAGTACTCCCATGTTCTGGCACATGTAGGCACCGTCGTGATATGAATGAAACAAGGTTGAAAACGACATTAAACCCCACACTGTGCTGTGTACTTCAAGATCCTCATGGTGCTCATATTTGAAAACGACGTTAAACCCAACACTGTGCTGTGTACATCAAGATCCCCATGGTGCTCATATGAACAGGCACAATCAAAGCGTGACTGAGATACATCATTCTCTAGATGACGACTTTACAACGAATATCATATGGATTGAGAATACTGACCAGCGACAGAGATTTTATATTTTTGGAACATCATGATGTCTTGCCGGCATCAGTGAAAAGTGCAGGAACTTAGCCTATGTTTATATATACTATGGTTGTCTTTTTTGAATTTGGTGCTAATGCTGTTATATGGAATATGGAATATATCTTTGGATTATGAATGCGGGTATTCTTTGATGGGCGATAACTGAATTATGAATGACGGACCAGACGCTTGTAATTTGCCAAATTTTAAATGTGGTGTTGCACCAATCCGTGTAGAAATGGTCGTTAAGAGGATCTACCCTCCGAGCCCATTTATGTTATTCATGTACTCACGGTGTCCCGTTTATAATATACATACTGTAAATACCGTCTCTCATAACTCTTACCAGGGAGGCGTCTGTATGCTCTTTTAATGATTTTTTACGATGTATACAGATTTGAGCTTGAACTTGAGCTTGAACTTGGACTGACATATAAATCATATACTGAATTCTGCACAGCATATGGAGCGTTTGATGCAGCTATTAAAAATGGAGTGTAGGCCGGTGTTGGACGAACAGTAATTTAAATAGCAGCCAAAGCCTCGATCACCATTCTGGAGAAAATTTGTTCCCTTATCTAGCGATGCAAGTCATCTTCAACAATGTCAGCGATACTCTAGAGCCGGTGTTATATAACATCCTTAGAGCAATTCTATGGTTTTGAGTACCGAAAACAGACTCGAAAACAGGTCAGCCGTGAAGATAAACGATAATATAAGCTCGACATTTGATCGCCCAATTGAAATCTATATATGTACCTGTCTATCGACTTGATGTTCGGAATATTTGTACAGTATCAATGTCTAATGCTATGACCAAGGAGACAGTAAAGGTAAAGACGAACAACTATTGATAGAAAACTGTATTTACCCTACATTGTTCAAGTGCCAGCATATCATTTTGCAGAAAAAGCTGGTTGTGTTGAAGTGATATTATGTGCATTAGTCACAGGATACCACGGAATGAATTAGATAAAATGCGCAGCTTTCCGGAAGATGAAAGCGTCTATCCGAATTATCGCGCTCATCAATATGTTTATAACGCGACAATGCGAGGGAGCACTTATGTGATAGTTGTGACAATGTGACAATAAAATCGTCAGGTCCGGTATTTATCAGTTAGTTTCCGAGTTTTTTTTCTTTTTTAGTGTATGCAATATTAGTCAAGCTTGGAGTGAAATAGCTCATATAAACATCGTGGGATAACACTGGGATGATCTAGAGAGCGTCCGTCTATGAAGCGAAATGTCCTGGGATCGATCCTTGGTCGAGTCATTCCTAAGACATAAAAAATTAACTTGCTGCGTCCTCGTTTGGCGCTCAGCATTTCGAGGACAGATCAATGACTAGTTGGCCCGATGTCAAGATAATGTCACTGAGCGAAGTATTTCGTCCGCTTACGGCATCATGATGATGCTTCGGTGAAGCAGCTCTATAAAAGACGGCATTGAAACCGCTCTGCCACATGCAGGCACACTGTCGTGATATGACAGAAAAATTGCCGAAAGAGACTTTATATCTTATTCACTAACTCACTCACCATAAACATCGTGGAAATCTCTCAACAAATTTCATCCATACGGCCCATAGCCTTGGGCTGAGCGAGATTAGGCACAGTTTCGTGATCAATTTGTGATACTTATCACCTTTGTCAACATAGCGTGCTAAACTATTTACTAAAATAGTACATGTGTATATTGCGATGTTGATTAAAACGGTCACAAAAGTAACAAGATATAGACTATACGCAGAGAATTCGGCTATATTACTGTCCAGGAAAGGGAAGTTGACATGATTTTTTATTAAAATGTCTAATAACAAACATTTTGGTGTCAGAAATATACGGCCACTAAGCTGATTTTTCCTATATTCCTATACAGTTATCTCACAAAACATGATGACATCTATCTACAGCATATTTCTCCGGGTCTGTATATGGTAGTCCGTCGTCTTCCAAAATATAATTTCCTCTTCAGTAATCAAAAGAACCTTTTCGCACTGCGGTAATACCAAATGAAGAAAACACACAGGATGGTTCCTGTGGGAGAGAAGCGGTCAACAGATTTCAAAGATTTAGGCAAGACATCATGATGTTCGTCATATAAAATCCTTATCTTTATCTGAAACCCTTATTTTCGTCTTCCTTGTAAAACCCAGAGAGGTTTAACATAACACTTTTCTATACAACTTGTCAATAAGTAATACACAAATACTGAGTCATAAACAGATCGAACTCCATTGATGGAATAGAATGTTTTCTTTTCATTGTGGAAATCGTCAAATTACTGACACGGACCATAACAGATGTCGGACCTGACGGACCTGAGTTCATGCTTGTGACGGAAAAGAAGAGGTGATGTCGATCATTCGTCATTGTTTGATCTACTTTAGTTCAGTTTCACATACGGTCAAGGGTGGCTGGAGGGTCAATCTCATGGTCGCGTTCTCAAATGTGTATATATGTATGCAGTACATCTGACACGGTTCGCAGACTTCAAATGTATAAATACGCATGCAGTATATCCGATTTTTTTTACTCCTGTCAAGTCGAGCTACTATGGTGGTGTTACGTATGTTGCTGTCGATCCGTTGTGTTAACAACGCCAGTATACAGTACCTTGCATCCGAAAATGTGCAGTGTTTGACTTCCTCTCTCTTGCGAAAGAGTTCGATTTGCGATGCAAAGTGTAAAATGAAAGCGCATGTCGGTAGACAATCACGGTAAGCAATGACACGATCATGTTTTCAGGGGTATAGACAAAAATCTGAACACCTTTATCTATACAAGTTATCAGTTCATGATAAAAACAAAGCAGGTTTTCTATTCGGCAATCATATGCTCGTATTATTATTGTGAAAATACACTAAATTGGTGTTGTACATTTTCATAGCTTGAGTGATAATGCACTATCATAACAAGTTTATGCACTAGGGGATTATTGTGTTGGTGAACTACATGTACCTGTATGTTTGTCCACTGCTGAGTTATGCCAACATATCGTGAGTTTACCTACTCGTGCAACGTACCGGGCAGTAGTGGACCCTAGCTGAACTTAGCCTCGTTTAACGGTAGCGTTGTTGGGTCACGGTCCGTTGTCTGGATCGAGGTAATATGAAAGTGTAGAAACAACCAAGTGGTACTATTCGAATAAATGAACAATAATATTCAGTGACATATACAGTAGGATGTCTCCCGGTACCAGCTAGGCCGTGGTTAAATGAATTCCTATTTACAATGTTGTATTTATAGTTTAACCCTACCTGGCCTGGGCGATTTGGGGTGTATCGCAGCCTGGGTCCCCCCTCCCCCACTATATATTTTCTCTACCACTAAGGCTAGCACGCTGAAACTTCCCACACAGTATCTTGGATTCAAGCTCTATCGGAAAATGTAAAAAACATCCAAGATGGCCGACATGATGACGTCACAGTGACGTCATCTTCTCGGAAGCCTTTTTTCGCCTTATTTCGGTAGATTTTTCGAAATTTCCATTTTTCCGATTTTTCTCTCCAAAAAATCAAATAAGATATAGAATAACTAGCTTTGCATAAATAAAATACTTTCAAGGCCTTTTAGGCAAGAAAAATGTGGAGAAATGGGGCGAAAAGATTGAAAAACACGACTTTCTCGGATACCACATGGCCGCCATTCCGAATTTACCCATGATCCTCTGCCCGGGGTATATGAGAATAGGTTCAAAATGACCCCAATAAGATAAGCTCAAAAGTCACCAAGTTTCAGCCTCCTCGGTTTTGTCGTTTCGATGCAGCAGAGAAAAGTTCAATAGGGGGACACAGGATACCTGTAATTCATTTAGTCGTAAGTCGTAAATTTACGCCTTCTTATTATTTCCACCAATGATATGCGCTTTTACAAATTTGGTGCCGGGCTTTACGCTATGTCTACGCTTGTTACAAGTTTACTCATTTGTCAAATTTAATATTCTTGATAAGACATCGAGTTGTTTATGAGTTACGGCTAAATGATTTTATACCATGGTACAAATAAATACAGGCATCCTGTAAATACGAATTATGGCAGGCTTGGCGATTTTATACCATGGTACAAAATAATTACAGGCATCCTGTAAATACGAATTATGGCAAGCTTAGCATTTTATACCATGGTACAAAAAAATTACAGGCATCCAGTAAATACGAAGTATGGCAAGCTTGGCATTTTATACCATGGTACAAAATAATTACAGGCATCCTGTAAATACGAATTGTGGCGGGCTTGACACTTTATACCATGGTATATATTATTTACAGGCATCCTGTAAATGGCGAATTGTGGCAGGGATGGACAACCACAGACTTAGGTACTAGCCCTCTTCTCAATAGAATGTAGGCCTCTCAATAGAGTGCTGGCCTCGTATTAGGGAATGTCGTAGGAACAGAGCTACGGATCATATGTTACAATGTCAGTCAAGTGAGGTCCGCATTTAGTGGTGAGGTGTCGCCCACACTTCTGGGCGCAACCTTCCAACAACGTATGCCCCGTTTCACAGGCTCACTCCACTTTATCCCTACCCCCAATAGCGGAAGATGATCTTTCGACGTGGTGATGACGTATAGGGGAAAATCAACATGTACAGGATTCAATTTGAACAACTTCAGTTTTGCACATTATGTCACTTCCGGCTGTGTGCTACTTGGGCGGAAACCTGTCCGAAAATCTGACTGGTGGCTGTGGTATTACTATTAGGTGGTTGTTCCTGGCGCGGTATTACTCAAGCGTTGCAGGAGAAGTCCCATTCTAATTGTACACGGGAAACGCGTGCCTGACCCTAAGTAGTGTTCGTTCAGTCATGCCTGAAAAACTATCTTCACGCCTTATGCACCAGGAACTACCGGAATACAGCTTGATGAACGAATATGTACGATAATTGAAATAATAGACGACCAATGTCAGACAGCGAATAATTCGAGAAATTTGTATCAGGTGGTTATTATTTCGGTTATTATTTCATGCATTCATCCGATGTATATATTGCCTTAACTATATTACGTTTATCACTGGATTTGAGCATATTTGTATTACTGTAATAGAGGTGACATGCCTATAATTTATTTATAAATATTGTATATCTTTGTAACCATATTCATTCTCTTCATATTATATTAGCTGAATATTGTTATTTCATGTTCAATAGATATAATGACAGTGCAGATGAGAAATTCCTGACAATTTGAGAAAATAAGCATCACCCGAATATTTCGTGTAATTAATTGAACAATAAAACAAAAAAGTTAATTTTAATATCTACCAGTCACTCGGATTTATGGAACATGCGCCAACTGGACAAGCGGTGCAATTTCAGTTGCTTCAGACAACTTTTGTGTGAAGAAAGTATATACGCCGTGAGAGAATTTCGTTATTTTAGAGCTTCCCATTGTTTTACCAAACCGTTGCCTTGAACAAGCTACATCAGAATTTCCAACATTGGGTGTTAGTCTGTGCAGAATGTGCACATTTTTTCCGGACATATATATTTCGTGCATTATTCAAAGTTGAACGACTTTTGAAGGTATCAAGATATATCATTTTGTTCATTAAAAACAAAACAAAAATACAACAATACTGATATCTTCATCTCCAAGAACGGCACTGCTAAAACGTTTCATAGAATTAATAAAAAAACCTCTCCAAAAACAAACGATTGATCGCTTTGCCGCGATTTCAAAAGAGGTTGTGTTGGCTGAATATCTAGATTTTAAAATTAAAATGAAACCAATAACGCATACGTTTAAAGGGCCAATTTTAATATAGTTTATTCCTTCGTACGGTGTGTACAATACTCGAAACGCGACACCTTTAAAATTGTATGCAAAAAGTACGGAAAGCCAAATCTGAATGAAAAAGGCTCGCCGAGCCAGGCAATAACTGTTGGCGCACACACTGAACTTGGCAGCGTATTGTTGCATGTGTTGGGGCTCGACGTCCTTCCTCCCATACCGGTGGAGCGGTCTGTGGATACAGCAGCTCTCTTGCTTCTGATGTAAATGTATCGTCCCCACTCACTCCATATGCACGTAATGTCTTTAGAATGCGTGTCGTCTCACCACTTTTCAGTCGTATCTGCCCCCAAGGTAGGTCTGCACAGAATGCCGGATGCCTCCCACCGTGAACTGTCCGAATATCCGTGAATGCGACTGGTTTCCCTCTCATACAAGGAATAACCTTATGAGATACTCGGCTTGAACCCTTCTACAGACAGCAACTCGTCACTCCATCATGAACATCATTCTCACTTTCGGGTTTACACTAAGAGCTCGGTCGACTTCCTAAAAGTGGTAACCTGACTTGCGATGATGCTTCCATGTTGTTGTTTTCCCTCTCAGGTAAAAGACCTCCACTTCTCTGTATTAGCAGCCCGATGTTTGGCCATTGTTGGCAGCTCACACATATCAACTATTTTACCGGTAACAAATTTACATGGTCTCTAGCAGTTCGCCGACTAAAGCGCTGCTATCGGGTCCGACCCTACACTACCCTAGAGTAGATGCTTGCCACCGATCACACCGGTACCCATGTTCTGTCGAGTATAACCCCCCGTCCTGTACAGCCCGTCTTACCGTACCAATGTGGGTCAGAATTAAATAATATTTCCCCCAATACTTCCCAGGTTAAACACCTTCAGTTCGACGCTGGAAAACTAACCTCCCTGTAGCTTAGTCTCAAATTACATATCGATGTTCTTCATTACCACTAGCCGCTCTTCGCGTGGGAGGTACCAATCTACAATGCAATTCATCCATTTTGTAGAACGGAAACTCTATTTTGGTACGACCACTTTTCAACTGCCCAGGCTGGTCATGTGATCATCTTTGCTGTACTGTGTCTAGAATAAATCTGAACATTCTAAGTATGGAGAACTAAACGTTAACCAATGATATCCGATAACAAAACAGCTACGCATTTAATCTGAGATAATCATATCACGAGCATCGAGTTTTGTAGGAAGTGAGATCATTTTCTTCCTTTTAACCTCTGCAGTTATCTGATGGCATTCTTTTGAGCATTCCCGTCCTGAGAAGAGTCTCACGCGTGCGTTGTAGCAACCCCCCAATATGGGGGGAATTTGACGCGTAAGACTTCCCCTTGGGATTCTCTGTAACTGTTTCCATCAAATGACGGTAGATTAGTTTCTCGACGTATATGGCATCTATACCGAGTGATAACTGTGCAAATGCGCGCAAAAAACTGAATTATTTGTTCGCAATCAACTTTGAAATGAAGTAATATGAGTTGTTTCCTTTGTTCAGAATTTCATTTGACGTCTATTGATGAACGCCAAAACATCTCAGAATTAAGAAAAAGAAACTTCCAATCACTGATATACATGTAGATAAATATAACTGTGATATAATATTAACAAAGATATCTTGTGCTGTGGAAAAATCAAAACGTACTCGGCACTGGTCAGCGCTACTGGGAGGATGGAAATGTCTCAGCAATCTGAAAACAGGACAACAGAATTTACCCGGAAGAATCACCGCCCGCTGGCAAGTAACTGACAAACTTCCACACATGGAGACTCTCATTTGAAAAGGCTAAAGGTTTAACCCGCCTTCGAGTTTGGCTCTGTTGGCAACTGCACACCGGAACAGACTTACCCAGCCAAAATTAGTGCTCTGGATCAATTAGCTGAAATACCTGACACCCCAATTATTTTCACCGATGGTTCAGCACTGGGATATGCACGACCATGTCACACAACTCTCTGTTACATGACCTTCCAACCTATCATCAGGGCTCAGATATCATGGAGAGTTACATGCCATTGTACTAGCAGTAAATTACTGCCAAAAATACCGTGAAACACATGGATTTACCCAGGTCCACATATTCTGTGACTGCAGATCATCTATCTTCAGCCTACTAACTAGAGGACTTTGCTTTTTACGTCAGGACTTGATAGACAGCATCTAACGTCTAACGTTATTAACGCCGGGTTAACTATACTCAAACCAAAAGAAACAAAACATCAGGCGCCATTCACTAGATTGCAGGTCATGTAGATCTGGCTGGAAATGAATTGACAGACCATCACACAAAAGTGAATGAGCTTGAGCCAGCGCAGTCATCAATTTCTGACAGGGACAAGCCAACCTATGAGCTAGTATCATTTGTTTCAAGAAGCCGGAAGCGATCAAACCTCTCCAAAAAGGTGAAGCGTCAAATTATTCGATCCATAAAGGGTCACTAGAAGACTCCAGTCTCATCTGTACAAACTGATTACTTGCCGAAGGGCGGTGGTTCTCTCCGGGTACTCCGGCTTCCTCCACCAACCAAACTGATTGTCACCATATGAGTGAAACAAACTTGAGTGTGACATTAAGCCAAATTCCCTTCCTTCCTTCTGTACAACCTGAATTTGATGGACGGACCACTATGTGAGTGTGGAGGAGGAATCCATTCCCGAGAGCATGTGATTTCCTGTTCCCTTAATATACAGAGCAGAGTTGCATTCCTGAACAATGTTGAATATATTTGTGTAGAGCAACAGACTCCTGTATGGGAAAGAACAGTGGACATCGAGTATTTTATGATATCAGAAGATGAAAATCACTAGTCAAATGACACTCAATTTAAAATGGTTTTGGCTCTTTTACAGCAGAAATCGAAATGTAATGAATTTCATAGGCTTAAGCCACTGGATCAGGGCTGGAAAATGTTGCTCGACAGGGTGGCTTTTCATAGTGTGATTAGCTAATCTGCCATAGTGAATTTACACATTATAACCGCCTTATCCGCACGCAAAAGGCCTTAATTTGACATCATATGATCAACATCATAGCAGATTTCAACATTCATTCCTGGAAAGCATTGATTTACTATCCAACCTGAATTATGTCATAGACAAAGATGACCTACCGAATACGATTCTCAAAATTTACCAAATAAGTGAATTTGAAATTGTTTTGTCCCAATAATGTACATGACAACATAATATCGGCTGGCTGAAGGAGAGGGCTATCAGGATTGATTTTGAGGCAATGATAGGGAGGCGGCTACCATATTCTCCAATTCTATGAAAGAAGAGTTCGACCCCCCCCCACCCACACACACATAACTCACCATCCCCTCTGGCTGTAAATATTGTTCGACCCCTAATAACGAAGTTATTGAGGTACTGCTCTCCAATATAACTAGGTATGCTTTAATTTGTAACTTTCAGGCTGTTATCAAGCACTGCTAGATGTGCGAGTGTAGAGAAGTTGAAATGGAGCTACGTCCACGGCACGACAGATGTCTCTTTGCAGGGTAACACCATTGGTAAAGCCTTCCAGCAGCGGGTGGAAATGCACCCTGACAAAGAAGCTGTGGTGTTCGTGCGAGATGGTATAAGAAGAACTTTTGCTGAATTGTTGGAAGAGGTATGACTTTTTACCCCTCAGCCCATAGGGCTGTAGGGTCTTGTCGTTGCCATGTACGTACGTCCGTCCGGACGTCCGTCCGTCAACATTTTCTTGTCCGCTGAATATCTGCAGATCTATGAAGGCGGGCCTGACCAAACTTTGGTGAGAGCTTCCTGAATGTTGACTGAAGAAATGATTAGATTTTTAGATGGCTATGATGATTTCGTGATTTTTAATTATTTTTTTTATTATTTATTGATGGCTCAACTTTTGCAATGTTATCTATGCCCATCAACATGTTCTTGTCCGCTGAATATCTGCAGATCTATCAAGTCAGGCCTGACCAAACTTTGGTGAGAGCTTCCTGAATGTTGACTGATGAAGTGATTAGATTTTCAGATGGCTATGATGATTTCATGAATTTTAATTATTTCTTTTATTTTGTTTATTGATGGCTTGGCTTTTGCACTGTTATCTATGCCCATTGGGAACCCTTGGTTGCATGTTTCATTTTGACTTTTGAAGGTTCCCTGATACAAGAAAGCCTGGGCCATTCAAGATTACCATTGGATGGAACTCCCCAATTCCCATATATTCTGAGAGCTTACATGATGCTACACTTGTTCAACCTATGCACTACCCTTGGGGGATTTCTCCACCCCTGGGGCACTAAATGTTAAAGTTTTGGACTTTTTCCTATTCACAGCTTCTCAGCCTGCAGTGTACATTGCTTTTTCACACACATGCTGAATCACCTAATTTTTTTCCTTTTATAGTAATAACTAACAGGTTGGTGACATTATTTTATTTCCCAAGTACAAGAGAAAATAACCGGCGAGGGGGTCCCCGCAGTATCGAACCCCTGTTAGGTTTGAATTTCATGTCGCCTTGGACAACATTTTTCTTCAATTTTGCTGCATCGATTTATCAGAAAGCTTTTGCACAAACCATATTTTATTTCAGAAGTATAATCTGAAATAACTGGCAGGGGAATCCCTGCAGTATCGAACCCCTGTTAGTGTGAATTTCGCGTCGCCTTAAATGAAGGACAACATTTTTCTTCAATTTTGCTATTAAATCATTCTACTCCACATCATATGATTTATCTTAAAGCTTTTGCACAAAACATATTTATTTCAGAAGTGTAGTTTGAATTTTGCGTCACCTTAAATGAAGGACAACATTTTTCTTCAATTTTGCTGTTAAATCATTCTATTTTACATCATATGATTTATCCTAAAACTTTTGCATGAACCATATTTGTGTCCACACATTTAACTGGTACACATAATGCTTCAATTTTTGTCACCAAACATGTTACTGTACCTTGGAAATTATTTAAAACGAGTGATTAGGAGAGTGTCAATCAGTGTGTTTCTATGCCATTAAACTTATCACACTTGTGCAATGCATAAATTGCCAGTGATAAAGCTACACTTTCTTGCATGCTGTAACCCCAGCACACCACTCACATGAAAACGAAGTCTATTATATCTATCACTTTCATTTTTTGTTTCATTTGAGTTTTGGGTGCCCATACATTTTTCGGAATGCAGCCCTGATCCTACTTGACTAAAAAAAAAACAGGCTGAGGGGTCCACGCACCTTTTAGGTGCTTGCCTGCAATTCATGTTTTAGTTGTGGCCATCATGTCGTGGGAGTTGAAGTAAATGCCTACTTACAAGGTATTGTGACATCTATTTTCCTGTGTGGCAGACCGAATTGGGAATAGCTATGATGGAGACACATGTCGACAAAACGTGAAGAAAATTTTATTTTGAAATATAGTACATTCGCGCGTGTAAATATGGAATTTCAGGTTGATACTAAGATTCAATACTTTCTGTCTGAGGTTGCCAGCGATTCGTCAAGTATAATATTTTTAGATAATCATTCATGTAAAGTTCGAATTTCTACAACTCTACCAACCCGAGGAACGAAATACGTGGAGAAAGGTTCTTTTTTAACTGGTGTGTGACAACCACGCTGCTTTGCCAACATCCTTTACTTGCCGACATTCACATTTGTATTGATTCCACGGAATAGAATGGACCGTTCCAAGAATTGGTAATCAGCCATGATTCGTCACTACGCTATGTGTTCCTGATGACGGCATTCCTGAGCTAGCAACCTAACATGAATATTAACCTACTACACGTAACCTACATGTGCTAGCCTCACACCGCTGAACCAGCACGGGTTCGAGCCCAGCTGGTCCATGTGTGAAAGTTTGTCCGTTACTTGCCGAAGGGCGGTGATTCTCTCCGGGTACTCCGGCTTCCTCCACCAACCAAACTGACTGTCACCATATGAGTGAAACAAACTTGAGTGTGACATTAAGCCAAATTCCCTCCCTCCCTCCCTACATGTGCCGGTTATATCGTCAAATCCAAACCCCTGAGGAGTACTATTTTATCAAAGTGAAATTTCCAGTCATTTACAACAAATAGAACGAAGTGAAGTTATGATTGCGATGGTTCATTCAAAAACCATGTAAATCTCAATTACACAGTTCCGAAGCGGCCCCAAAATTAAAGTAGTATCGAAAGTCTAAACACGATAAAACATATAGTCATTATCTTTTCGGCTAATATACATTCTGTCCCTTGTCCTGTTGGGTGTGGTAAGGCAATATTTGTGGGTGATAATCAATGACTGTTGTGATTGTCTGCGTGATTGAACCGGTTTACAGGAGAAAGGCTTATTTCATTCGTTAACCCTACCTGGCCTGGGGGGCCATAATGGCCCCCCGGTTGTTACTCCATGTAAGGGAGCACGAGAATTCTCTGTGTTATTATATACAGTGGATCTTCGTGACTGGTGGAGGTCTCCCAGCTATGGTTGGCAATATTATCAGGTCCATAGTCCCTTGTAAGACGCCAGTGTTAGAACGACATATATGGGGAAGCATGACTATTCTCCTGCCAGAGCGACAGTTTGAGAGACGACAATTCATAAGATATGTATATTTTCTACAGCGACACACTGAAAACGACAGTTTGATTAAATTATGTGACAGCAATACTCTTGTTGTTACCTGCGGCACGCAGGTCTACGGGAGGCTCGCGTTGTTGTTGTTGTTCTTGTTCTTCTTGTGACTTTTTGAAATGCGCATGCGCTAAGAGAGTGTGATCTCTGCCACACTTTTCTTTTCAACCTCCAATCTCACATGACAACACTGCATTCAAGCGCGTTTGAATTCATTTGCAACTATATTCGGTGGAATGAATTATTGCTTCGTTGATTTCCGTTCAGACTTCAATTCTCTTACGTCAGTCGCTTTAAAACTGTCGGTCGTCACATCAGTCACTGTCTTCAGATATTACCATTTTCATTGAACAGTATGCAGATGTATACACAATTTAAGATCCTTGGATTTCTTATATACCAAAGAAGATGAGCCGCAACCTTGTCGGTGGTTCAGCTAATTTGCATACAGTCCCAGGCGACTGTCTTAGAAAGTAGAAAAATAAGTTCACTACTTCTAGTAATCATTTTATCTGCCCAATCTAGATAAAACACAAATTGGCGAAGAAGCATAACAAGTAACGCATTATCATTATGATTAACATTGAATAATACTTGGTATCAAATTATAGATCATGCATCATAAAAACAAACGCAACAATTACGTTTCAGAAGTAAGCGGAACAACTCAGCAACTTTCACCGAATAAAGATGTTTTACTTTACCCCCAAGCAATTCGCATATATGGAAATATGTTTTGAAAGGAAGAATAACTTAACCCTCTGTGGGAATCGAAACAATGACCCTCCAATCCCTGGACTTGCACTTAATGTCTTAGCTATACCGACTCATTGATAATACTCAAAACTGACTTTATGCGCAAACGGTTTTATAATACATAAATGACTATGTACTATTTAATGAGTCCGACAACCCTATGCGCGAATAGTACATCATAGTTATATTGTGTACTTTCGGTTACAAGCATGAAATTTGGCACATAGCTATTTCGAATGATCCTCTTTCGGAACCACCAGTCCCTCTATCCTCATTCTCGCAAGCCAGGGCCTTGCTTCGCTGGTATTGATGTTCTCGTCCTCTTCCGCACTCATAATCCCTTTAGAATTGCATTAATCACTTCCGTAAAATCAATACTTATGTGTATCAGCAGACAACGGGCAGAAACATGTTGCATTTGACATCATTCTCTCAAGTCAGAGCCCATTTCTGCTAGAACTTACTGGTTCTACACTTCACAATTTACGTTACTTTGTCAATCAGTTTTACGAATGAAATTACGTCATATATTAGCAGATACTGACCATAAAAGCGATCTATTTGACCTCGTTGTCAATGTCTTAGCTATACCGACTCATTGATAATACTCAAAACTGACTTTATGCGCAAACGGTTTTATAATACATAAATGACTATGTAGTACTTAATGAGTCCGACAACCCTATGCGCGAACAGTACATCATAGTTATATTGTGTACTTTCGGTTATAAGCATGAAATTTGGCACATAGCTATTTCGAATGATCCTCTTTCGGAACACAGTCCCTCTATCCTCATTCTCGCAAGCCAGGGCCTTGCTTCGCTGGTATTGATGTTCTCGTCCTCTTCCGCACCCATAATCCCTTTAGAATTGCATTAATCACTTCCGTAAAATCAATACTTATGTGTATCAGCAGACAACGGGCAGAAACATGTTGCATTTGGCATCATTCTCTCAAGTCAGAGCCCATTTCTGCTAGAACTTACTGGTTCTACACTTCACAATTTACGTTACTTTGTCAATCAGTTTTACGAATGAAATTACGTCATATATTAGCAGATACTGACCATAAAAGCGATCTATTTGATCTCGTTGTCAAAAGCTAGGACCTTGATTTCCTTGAGAGTTTTTTAAATTTATTTTGATACCTTTCATATTGACTTGGAAGTCATTTTCGCGAATGCAATAATTTGATGTACCAAAAGATAATAACGAGAATTCGACATGATTCTCTTATACACACAGACCTTGTTTAGTGAACTAACCCTGAAATTTCGCACTTAAATCACCTCCCGAATGACTTAATGACAAACATATTCGCGAATTGATTATAGGGCGATATCCATAGATACTGACAAGAAATGTTTCTTATTTGCAGAATTTGACTTAAAAAAAAATTAATAAAATTATCAACCTTCGAAAAGGCTTGACCAAACATGTCGGATGAGGTGATATCTCCTAAGGATGAAATAGGTAATCATTTGTATAGAAGGAGCAAACCATGTATTGATATTGGCTTGCTGCATGGAAAAGAGTGTCAAGGTACCGTATTTAGTTTGCAGATGATAACGCACATAAATGCAGAAACTTAATTTATTATTCTAATCGAATATCAAGACTGTCACAGGCCTCAATTTGAATCGTGAAAAATGTCATTATGCCTCTTGAACAGTTCGATAAAGCCTTCAACCCCATTCCATAGTTTCACAGATCAAAGTGATAGACCTGATAATAAGTTCATTGAAAATTAACTTTGACGGAAATATAAATTTTCCATTTTGCTCGGCAAAGTAAGCGAGAAGGGAGACTGAAGAGCGTAGATGTTCGCGCTATGACTAAATCCTTGAAATTTGTTTGGATTTCCAAATATTCGAAAGCCTTTTTGATTTGCAAAAATCAACGGCTGAACGGAATGTTTTGAAACTTGGAATTCACGATACTTGTACCAAGACATTGCCAAAGCGATTATTGTGACTTCGTCTGTCAATTCAGTATAGACGGCACGGACCAGTCAACATCGTCGGATTTTGAACGAGGAAAGCGAATATATATATACTGTGTCAAATCTATTAGTCAATTCCTGCAATTGTGGGTTAGAAGTTGAAAATTACTTCCCTTGGCATGAAAACACTTGCAGATGGCGCTTTTTTTTCTACAATTACCACTACCTCCGCTGATATGTCTTTCACTGTATTATTGCCACTGCCGCAGGTTTTGACTACAATGTAGTCATTTCTCACTTGTTATATACCGATCTTCCTCGGTCTCCCTGTGTGAAATCATACATGTACTTGTGAATTTTTCTAAAGAAGACACTTATCATTGAAACATGTACATGTAACAGCTATGATTGGAAATATTATGCGGACCATTGTCCCTTGTAAGACGACAGTGTTAAAACGGCACATATGTGGGAGCAGGACTATTCTCCTGCCAGAGCGACAGTCTGGGAAACGACACTTCATAAGACATGTATATTTTCTGCAGCGACACTATAAAAACGACACTTTCATTGAATTAAATATTGTAAGTATGGTTGAAAATATTACTAGGTCTATTCTCACTTCCAAGACGACAGTGTTAAAACGACATATCAGGAAGCAGGCCTATTCTCCTGCCAGAGCGACAGTGTTAAAACGACACTTCATAAGATATGTATACTTTCTACAGCGACACACTAAAAACGACACTTTCATTGAATTATATATTGTACGCATGGTTGAAAATATTACCAGGGGCATTGTCACTTGTATGACGACAGTGTTAAAACAACACTTCATAAGATATGTATATTTTCTACAACGACACACTCCGGAACGACAACAAATGGAGAACTGAAACTCCCTGACTTTATAGTTTATCTTATTGGGGTCATTTTGAGCATATTTGCATAACCCCCCGAGCAGAGGATCATGGGTAAATTCAAGATGGCGGCCACGTGGGGGTACCAGAAAAGTGATGTTTTTGTCACATTTCTTCAAAATTTCTGCTTTTCCGCGATGAAAAGTGGGCAAAACTATTTCATTTCATATCACATTAATATTTGCTAATTTTTCATGCAGTTTATGTGGAGAAATTGCAAAAATAAAAAAATCGGAAAATCTGACCGAAAAATCGACCAAAAAATGCCGTCACTGTGACGTCATCAAAGCGGCCATCTTGGATTATTTTTACATTTTCTGGTAGAGCTTGACCCAAAGGTATAGTGTAATAAGTTTTAGCCCCCTAGCTCAAGGGGTAAGAAAAATAATTAGGGGGGGGCCATTTCGGCCCCCCAGGCCTGGACAGGTCCCAAAAATCCCAGGCCAGATAGGGTTAAGATTTCTACTCCATACATATATGAAATTCAGTAGCCTACGCGAAGTTATTGTCATTTTCTGTCCATTATGTCTTTTTTCATGACAGAGTGACAAGTTAGCAGCAGGTTTTATGGCGATGGATCTGAAGAGAGGGGACAGAGTTGGTATCTGGGGACCTAACTCATGGGAATGGGTGGTGACACTTTTTGCGGCAGCAAGGGCTGGTATGATTCTCGTAAGTACATACACTGTATACATCAACAAAATATAGAATGCCCGAGATGCTACATTCGGATGGCTGTTGGCAATCTGTATTATCGTATAGAGTAACTTTGTTGAATATGTCATCTGTAAACACGGCTGATTTGACACAAAACGTGCATATGAAACTGAAGAAAGTCACAGTCTCTATAGTCCTATAGGAATGGAAAGACACCAATATCCACTAATAGTATAATCACCAATACCAAAGCTGTAATCGTCTGTCTGATGTTCTAGTCGACATACAAGGAAGCCTCTGTCAGATGTGCAAAGGAATACGTGTGTAATATAACTATATGAATTGTTAGGGAGGTATATGGCATTACATAATTTTGTGCAACGAACGATGTTGATTAGGCCTACTTGTTATAGAGTGTGGGGTGGGACTCGAGCAACTTTCTTTATTGCATATCCAGTCATGGTAATTATACATGTATTGCTTACGATACATGTATATGCAAAATTCTTTACAACCAATCTTTAACCATTCATCTTCCGAAATTTTAACCGCGCATTGTCGGGAATTTGCAGGCTTAAATTCGACCTGGAAGAAGAGGAATTCCTTCATCAAATGGAATATGTGAAGGTTATACTCTGGTTTGTGTGCAAAATGTGAACCCTTAATTCTTGTTGCACTTCCGCGAAACGACTTACTGTACTAAAAAGCCACCGTTGATTAATTAAAACACATATAAGGGAAGTGGGAAGAGGTGCCGACTTACTGACAGAGCCATATGACTTCACAGTATAGTCTTCTGGTTAACCTATTCTAAAGTACATACCAAGAATCTAACGATTCGTGATATGTGTTGTCTCAGACAACTCATATATTGGTAATTGGTTAGCTGTGTCACTGTGACTACTCGTACACTGGGGATTGGTGAGCTGTATCGTCGTCACATGAAAATGACAGCATACCTATATCTTAATTTTGATCTCTCCTTAACAGGTGTCTGTTAATCCTCTATATAGACCAGAAGAACTGGAATATGTTTTGAACAAGGTAAGGCAATGTGACTCAAATTCTCATTGGAAGAGCGCAATGCAGACGTGGTGCTTCCTGCCCTTGCAAAATGATGTCGTCATTGTTATATACCCGACTTATTATACGACGGCTATTTATCCGTGCGTTCGTGTCTGGCATGTCTGTGACAGTTTTCTATCTACAATTTCTATTTTTGTGAGTGGGTAAACTAAGGGGAAAACTATGTGTCGTGTATTAAAATTCAGGTCGAGGTCAAGATCACTGTGGCCTTAACATCAGGAAATCATTGAACTGTTCGTGTCCGGTGTTTATACACTAGGTGGAGACGAGGTCAGCGATCGACGGTCTCTGGCCTAAAAATCAGGAAATCATTGAACATTGTTATTTTTATGAGAGGATTTATCAGGGGAGGAAGAATCTGTCTCGTGCCAAAACTGAGGTCAAGGTCAAAGGTCAATGTGACTCTCAAATCAAGGAATCATTAACCCAACCAGGCCTGGAGGCTATTATGACTCCCCTACCAAATCTTCTGCGCTATCTCCTGGGCGACAAAAATTTGAAAGCTGAAACTGTGACTTTGTAATTTATTATACATGTATTGGGATCATTTTTATCCCACTTCCATAAACCCCCGAGCAGAAAACAATGTGTAAATTCAAGATGGCGGCCATCTGGTTGCCGGAAAAGTGAAGTTTTTGTCATTTGTCTTCAAAATTGCTGATTTTTCACGAAGAAAACAGGATAAAAACTATTTGATTCAAGATCAGACTATTATTTACTAATTTATCAAGCAGTTTTTGCGGAAAAATTACATAAATAAAAAAAATCTGACCGAAAAATCGAGGTGAAAAAGTAAACTGGAGTTACTTGAAAGATAGAAGGGTCAACAGTTTTCAGTGATGCCTACAAGATCAACTGATATTCTGTTCATCAAATCCGTATTACAATTCAATATTCGTAGAGTGTAGTACATTGTCGTGTCGTATCCGAAAAGTGATGTCACGATATTGGTATGACTAAAAAGAAATAGAATGTTCTAATGAATAAAGCCACTGTCACTGTGTGATAATAGATACGTTTATAGTGCAGACGATGTGATTTGCAGGCGTATATGAAGCTAATATTGGCTCTTTGTCATTCATTTTGTTGAAAATGAATCTATATGTCTACTAAATAAAAAAAATCGTTAATAAAATCATTAAGATAACTAAGGCGCTTGAACTACCGTGTCCTTAAAAGTTCTGACGCATCACAGTCACGTTTTCGCGGTAGAGTCGACCGCTAATATACATGAACGATCATTACTATAAATCTGAAAACCAATTAGCTGCACGTATGGCGTCATTCTAGAATAGCTATCATAAAAAGAGAAATCTCCGTTTTCACATTTTTGTTTGAATTTTGGTTTGTGTAATTAGGTCGGTTGTAAGGCGTTGGTATCCGCAGAGACCTTCCGCACACAAGATTACTACGAGATGTTATTCCATTTGATACCCGAGCTTGTATATGCTGCACCGAGCCGAATATACAGTCACAGGTAAATGTTGAATGACAAAGTGTTTACGAACAGCAATGTAAGTATAATTACCATAAGGCGCCCTTCGGGTAAGAATCTAAATCTGACAGGTTTAAGTGTAATAATACTTCACCTTCAAACATGTTAAACCCTGTGCATGATGTGCATAATTTACATAAACGTACAAAAATGTCACTTACTCGTAGACTATTCATATAATAAAATCGAATACTCTGCCTCCTTGACGATGATCACTGTTATATTGTTCAAACTTGCCGATTTCGACAGAACATTGTAGTTGTAGAGAATCAGATCAATTTGTATTGGTGTGTAGGGAACAGCGGAATGTTCTGTTACAATATGGACATGATAGACATAACAAAAATATCTTTATTTTCCCTATGGTACGAAATGAATAAATGAATATTCCGAATGTTTGCCAAAGAACCATGATGAGCGTGTAAGAAAAAGTTCAAGTTAGCCAACAAGGCGATGTATTTACCAGACGTTACCCACACTGTATATCGGAGAGTTTATACATAAATATCAAGAGGCGCTATTCTTAAGAGACCTTATTTAGAACGGTCTAGTCTGTCAATAAAGTTGATCTACAATCCCATTGATACATCGATGAGTGTGCAAACGACGTTTCCTCATATTTATATCTCGCGGGTATCTATAGGTCACAATTTATTCTGAAAAAGTTTTGAAACACATCTGAAAATTGCAGAGATATATGCTGATTCAGATAGCAAAATCCTGACGTGTTGGTAACATATATTGAGATTTTTTTTTATACTGACAGCAACATGCTCATTTCGGCGGGCCTGCTCAGATATTCCTGAATATGTCTGTACCATGAAGTATCACATCGATGCAAAATGCTACGAATGGTCATACTGATAGTGTGTATGAAGGACACGAACAATGACTACACCAATGCACATGAGATGGATTAAATCAAACACGTGTTACGCCTGGCAAGCAACGATATACTACTTATAAACAAGGTGAAACGTGGTTTTCTCATTGGTCGATTTATAGATGCGCTTGAAGCTAGAGATACATAAAAGATACCATTGCCCAGGATGATTCAACAACAGTCCTATCCGTCAGTGTCTACGTCACTCGAGATTCATGTATTTTTAATACACTCATCCCGATTTTTATATCGAACAAATGGACAACTTGGCGATACTCATTGTTTGGGTTATAATCGAATCATAATTCGGCTCGTTGATTAGTTTGCAATGTAGGGCTTGGACTCATCCGATATGTCGATCTTAAAAAATTATCTGTCTACAAAGGCTTTCTCTAGATTCAAATGTCTTAATCACTTTCTATATATCTGAATACCTCTAATTTGTGCGCTGAGTCATAGACTTATAAGCTATCCAGCGTGAACTTACTTACTTCCGCTTCCAGCTGCCACCTATCTCTATACCAAAACCTATCTACGGCTGTGATCCACTGTCAATCTAATCTAATTTTGAATCCATTCACTGAGCTAGCGGACACTACATGCTCCGACAACTTGTTCCAGGGTGTCACTCTTCTCACAGAAAATGAGTTTCTTCACATCTAGTCTATATCTTCTTTTGTATAAAATCAGATTTCGTTGAATATACAGTCTATGGAGGAAATCCGATTTAACAACATCAATTTTTCCCATCATCTTGAAGACTTGAATCATACCTTATCGACGAAACTCACTTCTGATATATAAATAAGTTAATAGCTCGATATGCGATTTAATTTAATCAAATTGCCGTGTATGTTTTCTTGACATTATCTCTCCATACCTAGTATTCAGACTACTCAATTAAATTGATTCATAATTCAAACAATCAAATGAAAAAGTGATAAACGGTGCCTTTTATCCAAAGACAAACACGAACCTGTCTGACCGATTCGCACGAGTGTTACATGCCGATTAAAACGTTTTGGTTCTGATCAATGTGGGTCATTATGCGAATCTTTTGTGCAGGGGCCGTATTATCTTATAATGCATAAATATCTCCAAACGCTATAAATTCTGTAGACCAAGCGGAAAATAGAACGTCATTTCAATTATATTTGGGCAAGAGGTGTATAGCGTAGACACTGAACATTCAAAATAACAAATGAAATTATGGTGTCACCATGCTTGCTTAGTATTACATAATATGGGATTTTGTGTGCTCAACTTGAATGAAGTAGCCTCACTCTAATATATGGGATTAGATAGAAATTCCTGCATTTTCGTAGAATAAGCACATAATTACTAAGAATTCAAAATGTCATTTTCTTCAAAATGCCTGAATGGCTGAAATAATGTTCAATCAGAAAATCTACTGGAATGAGGGGGTAACTAGGCTTCTATTCAAGGCAGCTGGATACCAACATGAACGCGACCAACCATGACCACTCAATAAACTTTCCATGATTTCGACAAATCGGTTTGCCAGCCTTCCTTCGTTGCGGCATAATTGCCTTGAAATTTTGAGAATACATCCAATTCCAAACATCAGCTTTCAAGACGTCAAATGCGAACCTCTCCAAACTTACAGCATTTACGTTAGATTTTTTTCTCTTTTTTCCCCTCAAAATCAGCCGTCGCTGGCAAGGAAATGACGTTTAGGAAATGGCAGACTCTGTAACAAACCTTCTCTACTTCGAGCTGAACACATACAGCCCAACATATCCCTTAAAATCTGTTCCTTCTCAAACCAGGTTCTATCTGTATCCCACATCTTAGGATATGAATCACGATGAATACTCTTGCGATCAGCTGAGACGTGTAGATTCAACGATCGATAACCCATCATATGCCTCTGACGGGAAATATCAATTATAGGCACTTACCACCAGCTTTGGGTTGCAAGAGGTTTCAAGGAAAACAGCTCAAGCATGAAAAAATGGATTGTCTTGAATTGGATGAGAATCTCCCGATCTCCGTCTGTTGCATATCTTCTTTCTTCACAAAATCCTGTGGTAAAACGGAATGTGATGGAAACTTGTGATTTTCAATCACCCACTCTGCCTGTAACAATTGATCCTGCCACATTTTGTTCTAGCTATCTCACGCTAAAGTTCTGAATTGCACACGCATTGACGTTCTAGCGTTGAGGTGAGATATTACCTAATTCCCGGGATGCATTTGGTGTGGACACGTCACAGTGCATATTCGATATTGAATAAGTCAAATGAAACCGGCATTTCTGAAAAAAATAGACTACTTTCTTAATACTGAATACTAAAAATAGAACAAGTGAAGAACACTGAATTGGAGCGATATAAAATGCGACCATATGCCACTGCAGGAAAGCTCTCCTTGGCACGTCACATTCAGGCCCGAGAACACGGTGCCTTCTCGGACGTAGCCTTAGCATCTCAGCCGCACTTTTATTGCAGCTGCCCGCACCGATAGTATTAAGTATCCACACGGCCCGTAGCACCGATTTAGATACGCTAACTCGGAGGCTGTGAGGACAGATCAGCTCAAACGAATAACTAATCAGATGTTAATCGATGAGCACGGAGGACATCTGGGGGAATAAACGCCACAACATGGTGTAAACCTGGTAGAAGCAAGTATACCTAAACTCACCTGAAGTGCCCGACGTCGTACGGCTTAAATTTCCCACCAAAACAATAAACCTACATTATATTTGTCGAATGACATGTACAGAGGGCGAGCCTCTCGGACTAGCAGTCCGCCAGCAGAATCCTACCATGTACAGGTAATAAATCGGAACGATATGCAAGAGGTAGGGAAAATTGACGACGTCTGACGACTAAATAGCAACCATTTGAAAACAGGAAAGTTTCCCTCGGCCTCCCACATTCACACCCTGGAATAATATGGAGAATATGAAGTATCCCTGTTAAAAGTTGTGTGGATGTCAGTAATTTTTAATGTATTTCTTAGACGAGCCCTAAGGTGTTGGGGTATGCTTCTTTCCGTTTATCATGTTTATAGGTGACGTTTTTCTCTATGTGAATTGCTTAAACTTTTTGACATTTCAGGTGTCCACAATTATCCACAATAATAATGATGGGGGACAACCATTATCAGTGAGTTGGATAAAAACGTTTTAACGCACTGCAAGATTGATCTATTCTTCTGAATATTTGTAAACAATGAGTATCTTCTTATCGTCGCAATGTATTCCCTAACTATTTTCAATCCTGGAGTTGAATCACAACAATAAGTTCAGTTTCTGTTTAGTTTATAAACATTTAATTAAGAGGCCTTACTTTGGGAGCCAATGATATATATTATAATTCTATATTAAGCCTGTATGTGATGCATATCAGAATCTAACGATTCTCGTTACAAACTTGTTACTTTATACTTTCCCACTTCAATAATTCGAAAAATAACAACATATACGAACATTCATTCATAGTTTAATCAATACTACTTCTTAAAACTATTTTGTTATAGTCAGGTAGCCAACGCGGAAAATTGGGCCTACCGGTAAAGTTGCGTACAAATGCGATATTTTTTTCTCCGAAAAAATGGTATTTATCTCCACATTTTGTTTTTACAAAATATGACGGGTGACTCCGTGGCCCCGTTGGCCCCCTTTGTTACTTAATATTTCGCGGTGGCACTCGCTATACTTTGAATGAAGACATACCTAACTACCATTCATCATTACCAGGCCTCTCCGTGACTTTGTATCTTTTCATATTGGGATCATTTTGAGGCCCCGCACAGAGGATCATGGGTAAATTCAAAACCTATGTTTTCGTCATTGTTCTTTGAAATTTCTGCTCTTCTGCGAGGAAAAGTGGGAAAACTATTATTTCACATCAGAATTTTATTTACTAATTTATCATCCAGTTTTTGCAGAGAAATGACATAAATAAAAAAATCGAAAGATCTGTCCAAAAAGTCCACCAAAAAATGTCTTTTTGAAAATGACGCCAGTGTGACGTTATCACAACGGCTATCTTGGATTGTTTTTACATTTTCTTATAGAGCTTGACAGAAGGGTATAGTGGGGTAAGTTGCAGCCTCCTAGCTCAAGGGGTAAGAACACTATGTAGTTGGAGCGAGAGGGGGAAGGGGAATGGCTCCTCCAGGCCCCTCCAATGACCCCAGGCCCGATAGAGTTTAGCAAACCAAACGGCAATTTGTTCACTTCACGGTTCACCTGACCGGCTACCTGAATATTAGTTTATGAGTAACCATAGCTACTGTCCAACAAACGTTGAGCCTAGACTTTAATTTTGATCCTGGTGTCTAGATATCTTACCATATAGTCGTTTCACCATCCAGAGAAAACCTCAGTTTGGGTCCCTTTGGGTAGTAGTTATTAGAGATCTCCATATGCTACTAATTACGGAAAAGTTTTAATAACTATGCCAGTAACAGGAATGAGACGAATATGCTTGATCTTATTCAGTCAGTGATAATATGCTATGATAATACAAATTTGACACATTGTAGTAGAAAATATGAGCATGGCATGGTTTTTCCCATGTTTAAGCTACATTGTAGGATATCGATCCATTTTAATTTCACATAGTTCATGGTATTTTGTTCCTGTTTGTAGAGGTACCTTCAAATTCTCTGAAATTATGTCAGCTGGAACAACTGCGGAGAGGACTGCGATTTTGGATCTTCAGGACAAAATTCAATTTGATGAACCAGTAAACATCCAGTTCACCTCGGTACGTAATAAACATGATTTCATATTAGAATACCTGTTCATCGTATTGGTTTCGACACTCGTGCTAACCGACATACAATTTAGCGAAATCGTGTCCAACAATGGCTTCCTCTCTGTTTAATTATGTACGAGTAGCAGTTGTTCACCCACCTTGCAGATACCCTAAAGCGGTCAACCTTCATGGTGTAATTCAGAATGAGCTTTACGACAATCCAATCGTTGAAAATGTATTGATAGTCTGTCATGGACATGGGCGGCCAAGAATAAATCCGTTGTTATACCTAGAATACTATGATTACGAAAGTTACATGACAATGCTCCTGAGCATTCTTAAAGCAAATCTGTACGAGACATACATGTAATATTAGTATATATTTTACCTTGAAAGGAACTTGGAAGTTTCTCATTTGTTCAACAATTGTTCACTAAAGTAGATTGTAAATTACACTTATGTTCTTCTGAAAGCCCATGGGCACAGACCCTCTTCACCTTCAGGCGGAGGCTATAGTAAGCATTTTATTCTGTAGATTAGCTTTGAAAAAGGAGTTTATGATTGCTGAAATAGATACTATTTTGGTATTGTTGTATTTCAGGGTACCACCGGGTCTCCGAAAGGTGCTACATTGTCCCACCATAACATTTTAAACAGCAGTTATTTCACAGGTCGTGGTATGGACTTCCATGCTAGGGTAAGTTTCTTGTTCTCTCGACATGATGGAAGGCCAGCTTGGTTAAAACGCGTGCGTCCGGTCCAACATTCATCGGACAATCGTTGTCCATAGAAAATTTCCGCATGCATAATCAAAATAGGCCTACCACGTCGTTTGTCTTGTCTCTATCACTAACAACTTTCAGATAATAAAAATAAGCTTGTTACTTGGCAGACTTGTCAACTATTTTCGATGCAGTTGATAAGACATGATGATGTTAAAGTCGTCCAATCTGTTATATCAGTGTGTGAATGTAGCACCTCCTCAACACTTAACGTTTAATTAGACAACGCAATCGTTGAACTAGTGAGTGTCATTAAGATTGAGTCTGTTATTGAGTGGTCAAAACGAGAAAAAGTTGAACCTACATAACTCGTTGACTGGCTGGACCTCACCAAGAACAAGGTCGCTGAAACAATCTGCTGCATTGACAGTAATACTCTCCAGAGTAAATTCGTCATAGTCCAGGGTCAGCAGACCAAGCTCCAAATAATAAAATATTCATATGTGGATATTACTTTTACCAAATGATGGTTAACCCTATCTGGCCTGGGCTTTTTGGGACCTGCCCAGGCCTGGGGGGGGGGCCGAAATGGCCCCCCCCCTAATTATTTTTCTTACCCCTTGAGCTAGGGGGCTGAAACTTATTACACTATACCCCTGGGTCAAGTTTTACCAGAAAATGTAAAAAAATCCAAGATGGCCGCTTTGATGACGTCACAGTGACGTCATTTTCAAGAACGGCATTTTTTGGTCGATTTTTTGGTCAGATTTTGCGAATTTTTTATTTTTACAATTTCTCCATAAAAATTGCATGAAAAATTGACAAATATTAATGTGATATGAAATAAAATAGTTTTTGCACACTTTTCATCACGGAAAAGCAGAAATTTTGAAGAAATATGACAAAAACATCACTTTTCTGGTACGCCACGTGGCCGCCATCTTGAATTTACCCATGATCCTCTGGTCGGGGGGTTATGCAAATAGGCTCAAAATGACCCCAATAAGATAAACTATAAAGTCACGGAGTTTCAGCTCTCCATTTTTTGCCGTTCCGGAGATAGTGCAGAAAGTTTGGTAGGGGGGCCATAATGGCCCCCCCCAGGCCAGGTAGGGTTAAGGAATTGAACATAAGCATACCATCGGCGAATATGTCCACTTACTCCCAAACAGCGTTTAGTTTGAAAGATTTATGTAACACCCACAATACAAGCGTCAAGTCCGTCATTCATAATTCAGCCGTCGTCCATTAAAGAATATCCGCGTCCATAATCCAAATTACAACACATATAAGGGAAGTGGGAAGAGGTGCCGACATACTGACTGCGTCACATGACTTCACAGAATAGTCTTCTGGTTAACCTATTCTAAAGCACATACCAAGAATCTAAAGATATGTGTTGTATCTCAGGTACGCTTTTATTGTACCTGTTCATGTGGCAACTTGGATGATATGACCACACGGCCCCTAGCACCGGCATAAGCGGTATTAGATACAAATCTCGAGAGCTATGATGGAAATGCTCTGACAACTCGTATACTGGTAATTGGTGAGCTGTTTCGTTGTGACAACTCGTACATTGGAGAATGGTGAGCTGTATCGTCGTCAGATGTAAATGACGGCATTTAACACAAAAGACTAGTCTGTAAGGCCCGATGTCGACCCAGCATCAACTTCCCACAAATGCCAACATATATCAAAGACCAAATGATATATTCTATATCCATATAACAGTATTAGCACCAAATTCAAAAAGACAATCATAGTATACATAAACATAGGCTAGTTTCCTGCAAGAGAGAAGCGGTCAACACTTTTCAATGATGCCGACAAGACATCATGATGTTCCAAAAATATAAAATCCGTATCGCTGATCAGTATTCTTAATCCATAATAATCGTTGTAAAGTCGTCATCTAGAGAATGATGTATCTCAGTCACGCTTTGATTGTGACTGTTCATATGAGCACCATGAGGATCTTGAAGTACATGGGTTCATACGGCCCCTAGCCCCGGGTTAAGCGGAATTAGACACAAGTTACGAAACGCAACGCCATAGATCTTGCACGCTACGCTCGTATTTTGCTATCAGCATGCGATATGTATCGCCAAATTTGAGAAACTTTGAGTGGAGGCGCTTGGTGGAATAGCCATGTTTTATAAGTTTCTGCAACAATGTTTTGTGACGTTGATTACAATTGTCACATTTAACAAAGGATCTAGCAAATGCTACTAGGCGAGATATGTATACGCCATATGCAGGTCCCACTGGAATATTACTGTCCAGAAAGGGGATAATTTACGATGTCGAAATTGTAATCATCTCTTTTTGTCATAAAGTCGACGAGAGAGATCTTCCAACCACTCAGAATGATATACCGACAGTGTACTGGACTCCCAAAATGAATAAATCACCATACAAACCTATATTCATAGCTGCTTCTAGAAACTGCAACATCAAGTTTGATGCTTAAGGTCACATACGGTACAGACATGTATACACATGGGATTTATCGACCCTCTATAATAGGATCGGCGTTCAAGAAAACTGATCGCCGATATAATAATATCAGCAAATATAAAGCATTCCTTGGCTCTACTACGTACAGGCGATATCATTCATGGGATGTTTCTTTGTTCATAGAATTGCTCGAATCTTTAATTAATAACACCTATGTGTAATTTGGCAATGTAATATATTAACATCATATAGGTATTCCAATATGCATTACCTGTACACTACTTTTGGCTGACCTACATGTATATCTGTTTTTTTGCAGACGTTTTCAAACAGATACTTCAAAGCCCATTCCGTCTTATTCACCAAACAGTATATAGATGATCTTCTTGCTGTGGATAATAGCTATATAAATGACGCAGTGAAGGATATATATATCCACCTCCACTGGATTTGAAGCAAACTACAGAGAGTCTTTGCGGCACATCTTATTTAGACTAATATCTCTATAACAAAAAAGCGGGCCTTCTCTCTCGTTGACCTCACGACAAAAGAGATGGTTACAATTTCGACATCGTAACCTATCCCTGTCTGGACAGTGATATACCAGAAGGACCTGCATATGGCATATACATATCTCGCCTAGTAGCATTTGCTAGATCCTGTGTTAAATGTGACGATTCTGATCAACATCAATAAACAGTATTGCAAGAACTTGTGAAACAGGGCTATATCATCAAGCGCCTCCACTCGAAGTTTCTCAAAAATACATACCGCATGCTGATAGCAAAATACGAGCGTAACGTGCAAGACCTATGGCGTTACGTTTTGTAACTTGCGTCTAATTCCGCTTAACCAGGGGCTAGGGGCCGTAAGAACCTTTGTTTTCCAAGATCCTCATAGTGTTCATATGAACAGGCACAATCAAAGCGTGACTGAGATACATTATACTCTATATAACGACTTTACAACGTATATCACATGGAGTAAGAATACTGATCACTGATATGGGTTTGATATTTTTGGAGCATCGTGATATCTTGCTGGCATCATTGAAAAATGTTGACCGCTTCTCTATTTTAGGAAATTAGCCTAGTTTTATGTATACTATGGTTTATCTTTTGCACTTGGTGCTAATTTTATTATACGGGTTAGGTCTTCGGATTATGGACGCGGAAATTCTGTAATGGACGACGGCTGAATATTGAATAAAGGACTAGACGCTTGTATTCTTGTTCAGTCAATACACATGTTGGTTGACTATATAGATTAATAGTGTGATTCAGTATAATGAAACGTATTAAATTCCCGATCGCACATGTATGAGGAAAGCTGCCAAATTATGCAATTTTAAGTCATTATTGATTTTCAATACAGTAACTAGACTGGTTTATTTATTTTTTTTGTAGCGCGAAACATAATTGTTTTGTATTATTTTTACAGGAAACTCGCTTGTGTGTTACCGTACCATTGTATCACTGCTCTGGTATGGTACTAAGCTGTCTTCAGATAGCTAGCAATGGTGTGTGTTGTGTGTTCCCTACTCCTGGCTTTGAAGCTGGTCCTGCTCTACAGGCCATTCAGGATGAAAGGTCTGCATTGACTCACAATTTATAACGACCTCTATTTTTGGGGTTGGTCTAATAACTTCGTTATATCTCACACTCAATAAACGAATACCGCTCTTTCGTTTGTAGCACCTGAATGTAGGTACAGTCAAATATAGCTTCGACTTCAGCATCTAAAATAAAAGCCCACGTAACAGGTGAAGAGCGCATGTTGTTAAACTTGGACTGATCATTAAGGGAAGTTAAAAATACCAGTAAACACAATGTTGAAGAAATGCAAACACATGTATCATAGAGCAGAAGTCATATGTCATCACACAGCTGTCAAACCCAAAAGGTTTTGCAACAGTACAATCAGTAGGAATATTTTGGACCCCAAAATTTCGGGGGAAAATATGGTATATCACTTATTCGGCAATTTCGATTCTCCAGTTGGATTCGACTTCTAGCTGTCGTCAAATGCGTGTTAATGACGATTATTGTCCACATTCCTTCCGACGTCGTTTCAAATTATATGTATTCTGTGTCCTATAAAGGTCCAATACAATGTTGTGTAAAATGTTTCAAAATATTTGGCCGAAATACAAAAATTTTGTGGAACATACCACAAGTTTAAAAAAATTAAATTTCGCGATCACCCTCACATTTAACTGTGTATGCTTAAGCTTATATGCTTATAATTTCAGTCATCTTCAGGGATAAATTATAATTTAATTATATTCCTACATTGTGAAACACCCTGCCAGAAAATACTGGCTCGGGTGAGAATCGAACTCACGACTTAGGGGATACCGTCCCACTGCTCTACCAACTGAGCTACCGAGTCCAGTTGGGAACAGCTCGCTAATTCAATCCATTTCACAAGTACACGGCATATCGCCGCGATAACAAGTGAATTTTGGATATAAATATTCGAAGATACAATGTTTCGACCAATAATTTCAGTCATCTTCAGGGATAAATTATAATTTATCCCTGAAGATGACTGAAATTATTGGTCGAAACATTGTATCTTCGAATATATTCAGTCATCTTCAGGGATAAATTATAATTTATCCCTGAAGATGACTGAAATTATTGGTCGAAACATTGTATATTCGAATATATATATCCAAAATTCACTTGTTATCGCGGCGATATGCCGTGTACTTGTGAAATGGATTGAATTAGCGAGCTGTTCCCAACTGGACTCGGTAGCTCAGTTGGTAGAGCAGTGGGACGGTATCCCCTAAGTCGTGAGTTCGATTCTCACCCGAGCCAGTATTTTCTGGCAGGGTGTTTCACAATGTAGGAATATAATTAAATTATAATTTATCCCTGAAGATGACTGAAATTATTGGTCGAAACATTGTATCTTCGAATATATATATCCAAAATTCACTTGTTATCGCGGCGATATGCCGTGTACTTGTGAAATGGATTGAATTAGCGAGCTGTTCCCAACTGGACTCGGTAGCTCAGTTGGTAGAGCAGTGGGACGGTATCCCCTAAGTCATGAGTTCGATTCTCACTCGAGCCAGTATTTTCTGGCAGGGTGTTTCACAATGTAGGAATATAATTAAATTATAATTTATATGCTTATGTATTGCTGATGTCATATTTATGGTTATGCCTGTCATGCCTGAAATTTCAACTCCTCCCGCCATCTTTGAACATTTACAATCTACAATTTTATGACCGTAGATTTCATCAACAGATTGATGTGTTTTGTTGGTTGCCTAGCCACGTTGGCATCAAAGGAAATACTGAAGCTGATGAAATGGCTAAGGCAGCCCTAGATAATGAGATTGATCCTGTTGGAATCTCATATAACGATTTCAGACCCTCTATCTATGTGAGAAAGCTGTTTCAATCTTTATGGGATACTATGGATAATAACAAACTTCATGAGTTTCAAAAAAACTGTAAGATATACACAAATGAGCAGCCGGAAACGTTTCGATCAAGCCATGATCAGGCGATGTAGAATCGGCCATACACAACTAACTCGTTTACTGAAAAACGAACCACCCCAAGGTGTATTCCATGCCACGAATTTCTCATAGTGAAACATATTCTGAGCGACTGTATAGATCTAAAGATTGTGAGAGATTCTTTTTATCAAGCAGCTACCTAAGAAGATTTTTTAGTCCGCTAAAAGAAGACTGTATGTTAGGTTATTTGAGAGAAATGTTTTCTTGTATAAATTTTGATATATGTACATATGTTTGGTGTGTTTTGTTGATAACTTCCGTATTGTCGGCACCTCTTCCCACTTCCCTTATATGTGTTGTAATTTTTTCCTGTATATGGCGAGATTCTGCTGGTGGACGTTTCGTCCCCGAGGCCCGCCCCCTGTACAGACCTTTTGGTCTTTGATATATGTTGGCACTTGTGGGAAGTTGATGCTGGGTCGACATCGGGCTTACAGACTAGTCTTTTGTGTTAAATGCCGTCATTTACATCTGACGACGATACAGCTCACCAATCTCCAATGTACGAGTTGTCACAGCGAAACAGCTCACCAGTTACCAGTATACGAGTTGTCAGAGCATTTCCATCATAGCTCTCTAGATTTGTATCTAATACCGCTTATGCCGGTGCTAGGGGCCGTGTGGTCATATCATCCAAGTTGCCACATGAACAGGTACAATAAAAGCGTACCTGAGATACAACACATCACGAATCGTTAGATTCTTGGTATGTGCTTTAGAATAGGTTAACCAGAAGACTATTCTGTGAAGTCATGTGACGCAGTCAGTATGTCGGCACCTCTTCCCACTTCCCTTATATGTGTTGTAATTTTTTCCTGTATATGGCGAGATTCTGCTGGTGGACGTTTCGTCCCCGAGGCCCGCCCCTGTACAGACCTTTTGGTCTTTGATATATGTTGGCATTTGTGGGAAGTTGATGCTGGGTCGACATCGGGCCTTACAGACTAGTGTTTTGTGTTAAATGCCGTCATTTACATCTGACGACGATACAGCTCACCAATCTCCAATGTACGAGTTGTCACAGCGAAACAGCTCACCAGTTACCAGTATACGAGTTGTCAGAGCATTTCCATCATAGCTCTCTAGATTTGTATCTAATACCGCTTATGCCGGTGCTAGGGGCCGTGTGGTCATATCATCCAAGTTGCCACATGAACAGGTACAATAAAAGCGTACCTGAGATACAACACATATCACGAATCGTTAGATTCTTGGTATGTGCTTTAGAATAGGTTAACCAGAAGACTATTCTGTGAAGTCATGTGACGCAGTCAGTATGTCGGCACCTCTTCCCACTTCCCTTATATGTGTTGTAATTTTTTCCTGTATATGGCGAGATTCTGCTGGTGGACGTTTCGTCCCCGAGGCCCGCCCCCTGTACAGACCTTTTGGTCTTTGATATATGTTGGCACTTGTGGGAAGTTGATGCTGGGTCGACATCGGGCATTACAGACTAGTCTTTTGTGTTAAATGCCGTCATTTACATCTGACGACGATACAGCTCACCAATCTCCAATGTACGAGTTGTCACAGCGAAACAGCTCACCAGTTACCAGTATACGAGTTGTCAGAGCATTTCCATCATAGCTCTCTAGATTTGTATCTAATACCGCTTATGCCGGTGCTAGGGGCCGTGTGGTCATATCATCCAAGTTGCCACATGAACAGGTACAATAAAAGCGTACCTGAGATACAACACATCACGAATCGTTAGATTCTTGGTATGTGCTTTAGAATAGGTTAACCAGAAGACTATTCTGTGAAGTCATGTGACGCAGTCAGTATGTCGGCACCTCTTCCCACTTCCCTTATATGTGTTGTAATTAGCTTGTTTATGTTGGAATACTTAGAATATTGTTTGGTCGTCGTTGTATAGCCGAAATAATGCTGAACGCGACGTTAAACTTTAATTCTCTCCGTCGCCTATGGATATGCCCTCTACTGTCTCACCATGAAGCTTATGAAGGATCCTTTAAATCCTCCATGATTTTACGAAAAAAAGAAAGTAATTGTATCGGAATATTTGTATAAATTTTAGCTTTTCATATCGGTAATCTAACGCGTTATTGCGTTGAACGCAACATGCATTGTTTTCCAGATGTACAGCTATGGGTGGAGTACCTACCATGTTCATCGACATGTTGAACCACCCCGACTTTGAAAAGTTTGACCTCTCCAACCTTTACACTGGGTTAATGGGTGGGTCACTTTGCCCTATTGAGGTCATGAAGCAGGTTATGGAGAAAATGCACATGCCGCAGGTTCTGGTGAGTGTTATCAGCATGTACACAACTAGAAAATAATGGTGTTCCCCACCACATCACTCTTGGTGATGAGTAATTGCTGATGACCAGCATCATTATTTGGTGTTAAGTCAGAATATCCATTATATATACCTGATGTAAATCCTTCGTAAGCCTATCGCGTGTACTTAAATATCAGGGTTTAGCTCCTCACCTACTTGGAGGATGACTGTATCCATATTATGACTTCAAACAGATAGGTAAAGGTGTGGTAAAAATAAAATGTCTCAAGAGAGGCAAATAGTAGCCCTCCTTCTGCTCCTACCCTTCCCATCCCCCATCCCTCATATTCGGCTACCAGCCATGACATTTCTCCCGTGTGCCATACACTGCACACAAAAAAGTTATATTTTTCATACATGTATGGTATGAAATGCTTGCAATGGCCGCTCAAATGTATGGTAAATGTAAACATGTAGTTTGTGTATGACAATCAATTGTTGGCAACATTTGCCATAGAAGAACTATACTTTTACCATAAAACTGAGCGGCTTTATCAGGATATTTCCTACTGTACTAAATATATGGTAAATATAACATACGACCCTCTCTGCTGATAGTGATATTGTAGTCCAGTATGAACCATTAGCCATGAATCCTCAATTTTGTTTTTGGTTGACAGAATAAATTGGGAAGATACTTTTTATCAATGCTTATTTTGAATATAGAATCGCTTGATGTCACATGGGGATTGAATTTCTACTGAAATAGCATTTTGAAACATTCTATAATAAAAAAAATGGTTGTATTACTTTCCTAGACACCATCAAATAATGACGTATTCTTCCAATAGTAAAAACTAGAGCTACCTCCTAATTAAGCTATATTTCAATTAGTATTCAATTTTTAACTTTAACATCCAGCTTCAGTCAGGACCACTTAACATGTCGATACTGTAGACAAACATGCTTATACAGTAATGAGTTAGGTCCGAGAACTAGACAAAAAGAAAGACACACGTAATTATCAATTCATAACAGATCAAATAAATTGTAAACAATGTACACTAGAGCAGAATTATGACTACAGAAGCCGTAACCAGCCGTTTCCGATTTCACCACAAATACGGAGTTGGAGTCGTTCAGCACCTGACAATGTTAGCGTCAAACACAAAATGTAGCTCTCGTCCAAACTGATCACCGGTGTTATTGAAACCATCTGGAAGAGATCATATGACAGCAATGGATACTGCTTGATGTTATTGCTGACCCCCGCCGGAAAAAACGGTTTAAAAATTATGCTATTACTGTCATAAGATTTCTTTTCATGTATCGACGTTTGCAGTTCTTCTCTTACTGTCTACTGCTTCCTGAAAAGAAAACAGAATTGAAATATTGAACAGATGCGAGAATTCATCATGGAGGACAGATGGATCCATACGTTGCGTCACTCGGATACGATGTTTACATTTATGTTTCTAAAAGGTGAAATAAAATGGGCACATTCCCGCCATCCATCAACGCCAACTTTTAACATTCGCTCAGGAAATATCGCGATCGATACTTAATGAATGGGCACTAAACTTGTAGACAGTTATTATGTATAACACCTGCTCTATCTGAAATCTAGAGGAGATGTTGAAAACTCAATTCAAAACTCCTTGGCATGGAATAATGCGGGTGACCTTAACATCATTTCGATGAAAGCTTCATCGTAAGTCATAAATTGTACTTTTCAACAATCATTATCACGTAACCATTAACCCCGTACAATCCTAAAACCACATTCCTCTCGTTCTATTTCAACATAGGTGTTATATGGAACCACAGAGAATAGCCCAGCTACCTTTCTGGGGCACATGAATGATCCTTTTGAGAAACGAGTCTCGACCGTAGGCCACGTGATGCCACATGTAGAGGTAAGCTTTCCGAATTCGACACAATAGACAAGGAATTCTTTCCTGTCGCTGCTTCCACAATATACTCTACAGATCCAAAGGACAGTGGCTGACCGGGATCTAGTGATGAATCTGCTGTTTCGGAAAGAACATGAACTTCTGACGAGAATACCTGGATAGATTACCGACATATTTACAATGTTTGATGAAGTTCAACGAAACGCATTAATGAAAAGTACAATAATATCTACATACTGTGATGATGTGACTATCGATAGCCAATTATTCCCATATTACATGCTTACATGTTCTTGAGCATATTTTGTTAAAATGTACATAAATGTAGGTTTACGTTCCTGTCAGTCTATTCCGTTTTCCTTGCATTTGGTTGTGTGCAACAATTAAGCAGAACGACTATGCGTCTATACTTTCTGTGATCACATGGCACCCAGCGGGCGTTAAATGGCAGTTATGCCCACTGTCTTCTCCCCTCTCGAATCCATCTCCGAAACCTTCCTAAGCACCTTTCAATGGCTACGGAAGACGTTTTGGGCATTAAGTGTACTTTTTGGTCACCCTCATGATGCCACAACTATTCTGACAAAGATTCATTACCTTTCAGCCAAAACCGTGGCTGTTCAAGAATAACATATATCTACACAGGTTATAACATGTACCCGGGGCAATGCCACCTTGTTAGGTTACTTGGATGATTGATGTTAGTGTTTACTTGTAGGCCAAGGTGGTCAATGAGATGGGTGAATTGGTAGAAGTGGGTACCTCAGGAGAACTATGTACCCGGGGCTATACCACCATGTTAGGATACTGGAATGATGCTGAGCGGACATCGGCCGTCATCAAACCTGACCGTTGGTATTACACCGGGTCAGTAAATTTCTTCGCCATTGCTAAAATACAAGCGTCTAAGCCGTCGTTCAATACTCAGCCGTCTTCCATTAAAGAATTTCCGTGTCCCTAATTCAAAGATATATTCCATCCTCCATATAACAGCCATAGCAGCAAATTAAAAAGAAAAGAAACAACAATCATAGTATACATTGCTAAAATAAGAAGACCTCGCCGGATTTCCATCAAATAAATGAACTCAAATGCCGGGATTTATGAATTCGTATGCAAGGTGAAATTCGTTAGCATCCACGTTTTGGTCATATGAAGATAATAAACATTTTATTGTTTCCATACATCTACTAGCTAAAAAGTGCATACAGTTATTCATGTCAGCTTTGAATCGTGTAAGCCGAGGGGAGGTGGGATTAGGCATAATGCCACACTCAAGGTTATTTCACTCAGATGGTGACATCCAGTTTGGTTGGTGGAGGAAGCCGGACTACCCGGGAAGAACAACCGCCCGTAGGCAAGTGACTGGCAAACTTTCACACATACACCAGTGAGGCTAACGGTCCTCAGCCAAGCGACTGAGACCCCCTCGTATAAGATAATAGTGATGTTGATGGTTTTAAGGCAAAATGTAAATCTTGTGAATCCAACTGCAAATGTGCATCGAATTTATATGCACTCTCCAATAATAATCTACTCGGGAAAATCTTTCAAAATAAGTTTGAGCCAAGAGCTTTGCCACCTACGTGAACATTGCAATTAATATAAATTAGTCCCGGAATGTAGTTATTTAATATTACTTAAATGAACTATAAATCACCTTAATGATTTAGTCATCCCAAGTCCCAGTTTTTCTAGCCACTCAAAAAATCTGGGTTTAGGTCGATTTTGGTCATTTCTGGTTTACTAATCTTTCTCATATGCTTCATGTATAGGTGCTTCATATTTAGGTGGAAACTTTTGAACTGGTTAAACTGGAAGAAAATTCGACGAATGTATATATCGTTTTACAACAAATTTTGGCGTGTTATTTATGGAAATCTTTTACGAGAGATGACAGTTCGTGTCTTTCACAATATGTACTTCAAGTACTTCGTGTACTTCCAGCATACCTGGATTAGGCTCGTTTAAATAAATCGATCGTTTATCATGACCACTCTTCTGACCTCAGATTATAAACATGTACCTCATACTGTCAGATGGACAACCACCTTTTCTATTTTCTGTAAAATGTATTCTAATCTACTTATCCCGGTTGATAACTTTCCAATTTCTAATCGGTCGATTTTATCGGACGCAAGACCTGTTTCAGCTTTCCATCCGAAATAGAAATACGAAGCCCGCTCTCCCTATATTTCCGAAAGGTCAGCGATGCGAAAGTAGGTATATTAATAAATAACCTACTTGAAAGGGGCGCAGAAGAACGTACTGATGGGGAGATTTATGGCACAGTGTACCAGAGAAATATATGAGAATGAAGGCCAATCATCCAAGAAAAATGACTTTTGGAAAATAAAATGGATTATATGTCATATTTTGAAAAAAGGTATCTTAGATGACCAATTAATTATGGGGTCACCCGACTTTTTTTGTCTTTTTTGTTGTATAATCAGGGATTTTATATGGTCTAAACTTTAATGATTTAACCCTCGTTCAATATTTGTGGTTAGATAGGAATTCCATACACAAAACATGTCACGCACGTAATAAAAATGTCATTTTCTCCAAAACGCATCAAGTGTTCCGTAACAGCGCTAATTCGGAAAATTCTATAAAACTTGGGGACGTCAGCCCTTTCTTCCAGAGTGCCAACATGTTCAACCATGGTCGTAAAGCAAACCTACCATGATCAACAAGTCAATTTACCAACGTCCCTTCATTGCCGTGTAATATGCCTTAATATTTGGGGAACATATTGTCAAATTTCAAAAATCTTTCACAGCTGTCAGGCGGATTCCTCCTCCAACCTAATGTAGTGAACTTTCTCTCGTGCTCCGAAATGGAGAAAAATAGAGGGCTGGAAGTAGATAACTATGTACTTTTTCTGGTAAAACGTAACACAAGGGTATAGTGTGGTAAGCAGAGATTCACAGAGAACAGAATAGTTACTCAGAAATCGATGTAATGTTAAACTCGGTGAGAACTTGCAACTTGAAATGATCGGGCAAACTTACTATTGAGTACTTCACATTGAGATCAAATGTAACGTCAAAAACCAAGTTGTACAGGCAAGTTTATCACAAAATAATAAGTTAACAAATTAAAAACGGAAGCAAGACTCGAAGTTTTGAATAAAGATCTAATAACAATTGCCAAAGACAGAAAATATGTGACCTAGATTCAATGAACAGCAAAGCATTGACATATTATCCGACAATGTGTGAACATAGTGGGATAATGTGTCCATGATTTGCTGTGTAAATCTAAGGGGCCATATCAACACTGCGGCATGTCCCGTTTCAAGAACACTGCAATATACATGTCAAGTTTAAAAAATACTGAACCAGTCGGGAGGAATTCAGCCGTAATCTCACCAAATAGTACAGAATAACTGGTTATCCCAAACCACAGTCTATTAAAATCTTTGAATTCTAGGGCAATGAGTTTCAGATTTCCTTAGTTAAAGAATTATACAGATCAGTTAAATTCGTGATATTTAATGGGACAGGCTGGTTTATGATTTTCTAATTCACGTCAATTGATATCACAGAGATATAGGCGTAATGGACGAGGAAGGATATTGCAAGATCGTCGGACGTATTAAAGAAATGATTATTCGAGGCGGGGAGAATGTTTATCCCACCGAGATTGAGAACTGCTTGTATAAACACCCAAAGGTGCAGGATGTACAGGTGAGATAACGTTCATGAAGCCTGAAAACCACGGTACTAAAGGGGCGACGGAAGCCAACAAGCTAATGTTTTTTTTGTGTTTATGTGATATTTGATCGCAAGCGTTACACACGACCATTGCACAAAATCATTGATACAGACGTCCAGGCTTCCTTTTAAGACTTTTCCCTCTCGCAAAATTCATAGAGGAAAGATGAAAAGCTAGACACCGCTCCTGTATTTTTACTTTCCAAAATGAACTGATGACATACAGGAATACGAGTGCAGTACTTGTCGTTGCCCCATCCATAAATTCAACAACCGACAGCATCACACTTCATCGAGTCAGTGAATGTATTGCGAGCTTTGTCGAGTTACCATCCTTCTACATGTACTTTTGCCAGATGGAAAGCTTGGATACTGGAGCGATGTAGAGCTTTCAATTTCACACGCTGGAAAGCTGGATTGGCAAGCGTTACACGGATCATCTGGGCGATTATGTTTAATTATTTTGGCCCTAATGTAATCAAGTATGCAGGTGTTTATTGTCGGTGGTATATAAGCGCTAACGGGTATATTGGGACTGGGATTGGGACCGAGCAGTAATTTTGCACTGGAGAGTCACATGACTGTGTTTTGGTGGCTGGTTGTTCGAAGTGATGTGATTTGCTGATTCTGTTCGCGTTATTCCGTTCGCAACGACTAAACGTTACTATTTTATATTCTACATGTAATTTGCATGAAATTTGCATTTGAGTTGTTGGATAATTAGCTGATTTATAAAAGCTAAAACTGCGCTCACATTATTTCTTTTCGTGTTCATACTGTTCTCTACATCCGCTTCAGCGCCCTCTAACCTTTTCACTGAAATGTTAATTTCTTAGAGATAACTATTTTTGCTGTTTCGGATGTGGATCGTAGGTTTGCAAACCCTCCTATTTTGCTATCTTTGGTTAAACATTTGCTATAATAGAACAGATATTGCATGCTGTATGGTGTGACAACAATATGTCTCAGCTCTCGACAGGCAATATTCAACTCACGCTTCGTACTCGTTGAATATTGGCTGTCTCGAGCTGACAAATCCTGATGTCACACCCCACAGCGTGCAATATCTGTATAATATATTGTTCATTTCATTGGCATATTTTTATGTAGTTAGCGAAAAATCTGAGGATAATGCAGTAACCTCCACGGCGCCAAGCAAATCAGCAGCGGCATCCATTCTTTCTCTCGGAAAATTGAATTCCACACCAAAATTTGAGGTAAAAGAACAGATAATTATTTTTTAAATTCAATTTTGCGACAGAGAAAAATGGAGTAAGTGACTTAGATTTTGAATTGGAGCGATATGCAGGAACAATACTGATGGATGAGTTTCAACTTCCTTTTCAGTCGCGTGTAAAATTATTCATATCCATGAACGCTGCGCGTGCGAAGTGTCCAAAATAACACAGTATTACCCTCTACGATCATTTAGTGTAGCCAATGTCTGGGTGAAATACGTAAGACCTTTGCCTGTAGAAGTGCCGGTATTTTTTCTGTATCTGAAATTATTTCTCAGTCCCTTCTCAAATCTCAAGATTCTCAATCTCTCCAGTGGAAGAGCCAAACTGTGATGCGTATAAATCGATTCAAGGCACAAAGTCATGTTCAATATTTGCAGATAATAGGCGCCCCGGATGAGCGAATGGGAGAAGAATTGTGCGCATGCATTAAAATCCATGAGGGTGGTTCTGTCACTAGCAATGAGATCAGGGAATTCTGCAAAGACAAGGTATGCTTCAGGCTACTGTGTGGGTAGAATCTAGCTGTTACCCATATGTCAACATTAACACACATGTTTTGTGTGAGATCTTAGTTCACATTATATTTAGAAAATTTATGTATTCCAAATATCATACATATGCAACGATGCATTTCCTTTGCGATCTGGAGGTAAAGTTCTCTGAAATGGACATTTCGTTGAGTAGGCATGTCTACCAGTTGTCATCTTACCCACTTAAATTAACCAGTGACGAACATTCTCACCCGCACTGAGACGTGCTTCTTGTTAAAAAGTTACAGAATGGCTGCACCTGTGCCAGTATTGGATAACCTCTATTAACGACCAGGCCTGCCGCCACCCCTACCAAACTTACTGTGATCTCTCTGGAACGACAAGACTTTCAGAGTTGACACTTCGTGACTTTACAGTTTATCATATTGGGGTCGTTTTGAGCCTATTTGCATAACCTCCAAGCAGAGGATCATCGGTACATTTAGGATGGCGCCACGTGGGGTACAAGAAAAGTGATGTTTTCGTCATTTTTCTTCGAAATTTCTGCTTTTCCGAGAAAGAGGGAAAAAACTATTTTTGTTTCACATCACAATAAAATTTTCTAATTTATCATGCAATTAGTATATGTAAACAATTAGAAAAATCCGACCGAAAATCGACATAAAAATGCCGTTTTTTAAAATGACATCACCAAAGCGGCATTCTGGGATTTTTTCACATTTTCTAGCAGAGCTTGACACAACGGTATAGTGTGATAAGTTTAAGTTCCTTAGCCCAAGTGATAAGAACAATAATTAGCTCCCCCTCCCCCGGGGCTGGACAAGTCCCAAAAAGTCCGGGCCAGATAGGGTTAATGCTACGTTACATTGCTCTTCAAAGTTCGTCGAACTATTTATTCTTTCAGTTGGCAAGATTTAAAGTTCCGCGCTATGTCCAGTTTGTTAAGGAATACCCATTAACAGTGACGGGGAAAGTACAGAAATTCAAGCTGCGAGAACATGCCATCAAGACATTGGGACTCGAACATGTTAAGCCACATATGTGATTATGAAACTTTCGTTTGCCAGGCAAGCCCAATATATTACAACAATGCCTCATATTTGAGGATTTCGACACAAAGTTTCTAGAACTGCTGAAAATGCAATAGAGTACAATATTTTCTTAAGTGGAATCGGGCAATAGGCAGAATTACCATGTCAAGATACCATGTTTAGCTATGGTTAGATTCGTGTCGCATTGTTAAGCACTTACACGATGGGTATAACAGTTAAACTTGAGAAAGAAATTCCATCTTGTAATTTATTTTTTGTTTGTTTGAAGCAGATGGCATTTTAGATCATTCCCCATTCGTCTTGTAAAATAGAATCTCCTAAATGAACACCTGCACTATCATTGACATGGCGCGTTCACACAAGCGTATTTCAGACATACGCACGGTTAACAGGATGTAATAGGTACAATATTTATAGAATTTATAGTAGATGTATGTTTTTGGTTATTTATATTATTGCATACTGTGGTGTATTGTTCAAGCATTCGTATTATTAATCTGAAATTTATATCACTCAAAACGCTGAACAAAATCGAATGCTGCTTTATATTGATCACTTCTTAAATTTGGTGCTTGTATTCTTGTGGATCATACCAAAAGTTGATGCTTTGCATAATAAATATTCAACACGTCCAAGCATGGTACCCAACCAAAGGTTGAAGTGTATTTTCTTTTCATCCAGTGTCCATATGTACCTCAGTTGTGAGCTGTACTAAAAAATAATGTGATTGGGGTTTCAAGCCGTTGGCTGAAAATCTATTAATATTGGTATTATTAGGGAGCGTTCCCATTTATCGTTCTTGAGTCCTTGTTTAAACCATTTCGTTTAATTCATGCCGCGAGCGATGCGGGAATCGTTCGTTCGTTTTTTTTTTCAATAAAAAAATGGGAAAAAGAAGAAACATTGCATTCGTTTGATGGTTTTCTGTAAAATTTCCCTTGCTGTGATTTGCCATATCTGTGGAAAAAAACGATCGGTAGTAGTTCCACCCAACTGACGTCTCAATAAGACACGCCCACAGACTGCTTGACTGGCGATTGGATTGGAGCTTCCTGATAAAGGGTTATGAATAATAGCTCTTCGATAGGAATTGATGGTAACCACGCCATAGGAGTAGATTGCAATTAAAGTTCATTAAAATATTGTTATATTCAGGACTAAAACACTATCCCAATAATATAAAATTTTAAAAGTGAATATTCAAGTTACATAATATAAAATTGACCGATACCATTTCATCAACATCACATATAATTAGACCTATACCCGTATCACGAGAATATCAACCGAGAAATACAATATAAGTACAGTATTTTTTATAGCACAGCTAGAAACCATATGCTAAATGGAACCAACATATTTATTAATTTGACTTCACGATGTATTATATTCTGTCGACGTTTTTTTTTGTAATTATGGGTCGCTATTGTTATGTTGAAAATGCATGTCTATGATTATCTCTTGGTGCCCTCTTTAGATATTTCATTATAATTAAAACATTAAAATTAGGGTTGCAAGCCAGAGGCATTAAAAGTTTCTGTGTAGAACATAAGGACCGCCATCGATCAGTGAAACTAGCTGGCTTTCCAAGTAACGGATTTTGATGACGAAAACATTTATATGAATGTTATTCGACAGGGCGATGAAGAATGAATGGGTCTCAAAGTCGGAAATGGCACCGTTTTGCGCAAAGTCTAAAATGCGGCCTATATTGGTTATATATCTATGCAGTGTATTACTATGAAGGGTCCAGTTTTTTATTGCGGTATACATGTACCTCTGCACTGAGTTAGTTAAATCTACCGAGCTTGCATTATAACACTCGTAACATGTGTCCACAAGGGTGTGTGGGACTGCTCCTGATTAAACCAAATAATTTTATTTTATGACGATTTAATAAATATTGTTTAATATATAATCATATCCATGTTTTTTACTGCAAAAATTATGGATTTAATGAGATGTCACTTTATTCCATTTGTTCGGCAAAACGAGTACAGTATCATCAATTAATCCAGATGGACTGTTTGGAAGCAAACGTGTACACCTTCCCCGACTGAGTTGTCTACATACATAAACGCTTCGACCTCTGCCAAATGGTGTTTGAAGGAAAACATTGGGTGACTGTGCTTTTACAGACATTGACAATAAACATTGACAAAATACAGTTCGGGAATTTCGCCGGACCCCGTTCAAGGTGTATGTGTGTGTCTCTGCCAAAAATTCTTCTTACTACGATAACTTAGAAAGCATGGAATCAATCTACTCCAAATACTTACTAAAGATACATGGGAAAATAGCTCTCATGCCAATGGGTTATATTGCATGAAAGATTATGTCCGGCATTGCTCATCCATTGTCTTCGTTTTAGCGTAAATATTTTCAATGATATTGTTATTGGACACAATTGCCCGGGAATGAGATGGTTCTTAAAAAATTAGTTTGGCAACAGCATAAGGTTTATTTGTTCAACCTAACAGAGCTCCATGTTCATGACATAGGATCATTCGTCATTGAAATGAGCATATTGCCATGTTTACTGATGAGTATTGAAAGATCGGAGCAAATTCAACACTATATATGCTCCTCGTTATGTGTCTTCATCTCAATGGCCGAAACTGACTTGTTGTCCATAAACTCTATACAAAAATACGCAAAACAATACCTAATTAATTGTATGAATATTCCATCTTAGGAGTTCAACTATCAGAGAGAATGTAACGGTATATTTGTCAGTGTAAATGTACACTGTAAAATTTGTCACTATTTTTGTATGTTAATAATGATATACTGCTCATGGATTTATCTTGAAAGTTGAAACAGAATGTCTTGCCAATTTACTCGATGTACAGTGTATCACGGGTAATCAATTATTCAATAAAATTGAACGGATACATAATTGTTTACTTTCGGTAATAAAATTGTGTATTTGATTTGCAACACACTGTGTCTCTTAAATGTACACTACGAAAGGGCCAAATAAATGTCCAACATCAACGGATCTTTCTCAATCAACATTTCTATCAGTTTTCTCCAGAAAACAAAGGATCATTAATTTATTGTATGTCTGCTAACAGTTAGCTACATGTACCACATTTACAATTCTGTTCCCATGTGTTGAATAAACACGCCAATCATGCATTGTGATATCGTTTGATGGACAGATTGTAAAACGCCATCAAATGGTCATGGACAAATTCGAAAAGGACATGACAGGCACAGAATTGATCGCGCTGGCCCATGGCGCCAAGGTGAAATGTGCATGTCAGTATAGTGCTAGATACAGTGAGTGTGAGCCATTCTCTTGTGTACTAGTGCAAATGGCTTTATCTGTGCTATGCAGATTAGTTTTAGACAATAGGCATCCGGTCTGTCATCAGCAGGAAGCGGTCGTTCGCGAAGAATTGGTGAGTCAATAGCCGAAAGACTCAGGGAAAATGAAATCGGTCGTGCCATTGAACGAAATAGTATATTATGGCGAGACTTGTGTCGGTCCATATTTTGTTAAACTATTTAATTTTCCATTTAATGCTGCATATCCAGGATGTTGAAATGAGGAATTTGAATGCAGCAAATGAAAGCATGTTACAAATCAATAATCCATATTCGTTTTTATTTACTCTACATGTGTAAGTTGCTATATTCGAGCATTTTCGTATGAATTCTCGCTAGAATGTGTCAAATCAGACAACTTGTGTGTTGTATATGTATTACATGTTCAGTGTTGAGTACCGGTTGATAATCTTCTGAATTCGCCTGTATATCATGATGGATATATCCGTGGCATTCGCCTTATAGAAGAGTTCAAACTTCGTATCCCAATTATATTAGCGCTCTATAATTTTGAATTGTAAAGAAAACAAGTCCCAGATAGCTCTAGTGAATTTTGCAAATGTGTAGCCTTTTGTTAGTCTGCAGACACATGTATAACGGACAATAATGTTGTGGTGCCAAGATAACTATGAAAACATATATTCTCGAGGGTCATTAGTGCGGTACAATTTTCGTCTTGAGAAACAATCACAACATCACTGTGTTCAGGCACATTTTATACATGACACTTTTAATATATGAAAATTGTTGAAGCCCAAGTTGTCTTTGGAATATAGCTTGTAAGTCGACGTAATTTCACCATCGAGGCAAAACCATGGGAAGAGAATCGTGGGGAAATATTTAAAGCATCGCGAGCTCACGTCTTACGGAAAATGCCAGTGCTTGACTTCCTTGTCAGATTCACTTATTTATTTTTTTGCAAAGCATAGATTTCGGTTGACTGGTAACCATCGACTGTACCAAGGGTCAGATGATAAAAGATTTATAACCAAGGAGCTCAATTCTACGCGTACGATTTAGTGATTAATTGTTTAATATTGAATGGTTGTCAATTCGTAGATAAAAATAGTTCGCTCATTCTAGCATATTTAGTGCGGTGATATGGCTACAAATATATATATCATTTGATGAATTAGATCGGCAACGAAAGTGACAGGCTAGTACCGTATGTTAGAAACATGTGTGATTTGCCGCACGTATGGTCGAACACTTCAGTGAATAAACTAAGAAATTCGTCACACCCAGACGGATATATGCGAAGGATCAGATAATATTCTTTTCATTATATACTTTTGTGGTGCAAGTTTATTCTGAACGTTTACAACATTGAAATAATTCAAATTTTGTAGGGTTTTCGACTTAAGATTACACAAAACATTGTTCATGCAAACCGGATATACCTCCTTCCCATCCAGGAGACACACGATCAGTCGATCGTGTGTCGAGCCGGGCTTGTCTCCTCCTCTCTGTGGGCAAAAAGGGGGCCTTGGTTCTCATTGAGTTTTCTGTTCGAAAACGGTTATAGTTTGTGCTGACAAAGACTATTCTCATTCCAAACAAAATCGGGACTAGCACTTATTTTTCCGTTCCTGTCGACCTAAATCGCACAATTTTAACTAAGCAAATTCGAATGACTACCATATTTATAAACACAGCCGGATCTACCGTCGAAGGCTGTTGTTGTGTGGAGCGTCGATGAAGTGTTTACCAGTTTTTCTAATGTGCATATACATGGTGTATTTTGGGTCATCGGCCCTATCACTGTGACCATGTCGAAATGTAACCTTGCGTTAATATCGATATCTTCAATATGTGTGACATCATTTGTCATATCCACACTGGTAATTATTTTGTTATTCACTGCAGTATAATACCGATTTCATTCAACATATCATCACCAAGTATACAACGAATGCAGTATCCTCACGTTAACGAGAAACTATGGGCGGCATTACAAGTGTGCTTCCATATTTTGTTATTCACTGCAGTATAATACCGATTTCATTCAACATATCATCACCAAGTATACAACGAATGCAGTATCCTCACGTTAACGAGAAACTATGGGCGGCATTACAAGTGTGCTTCCATATTTTGTTCGTAAGAAGCTTTCATCATTTACAATACTATACATATTGTAGGGAAAACACAGGCTAGTTCCTTCATACACTCATTTCAAATATACATATTGTAGGGAAAACACAGGCTAGTTCCTTCATACACTCATTTCAAAGTCAGAATTAAAATACAGTTTCTCGTTTGCACTGCGACCTTCTACACCAGCATTTTAGCCAACACTACCAATTCTCCAAAACTCTCCTCAAAATCTGTGACCAAAAACATCTTCACTCCAACTGAAGGTCTTCGCTTCAAAATTGTTATCATCATTCTCCTCATGGACTTGATGTGCAAGTAAACCATTGTTAGCCTTAAAGAGGTATATTTCTAAATCTGATGGTCATATTTGGACTGACTAACCTTCACGGCTTCAACTCTTGCTTCTCGGCTTCACTTAATCAGTTATTGTCCAAAACAAAGAGGTCTTCTAAATAGCACTTGATGAATGGGAAGAAATGATTTCTGTATTACCTACATGTATATTCGTAAGAGGACAAAATTAGCTGCCAAAAGAGGTGCATAATATGTACCCTTCGGGCAACTCATATGTTGTTGGTAAATAGTGTTGCCAAATTTCAGATAGATAGTATAAATGAGAAATTCAAGCAAATCTCAAGACACACAACATCGTTTAGGAAACGTGTTTTTTTATATTACTATGGAAGTGAATTGACTGCTCCTGGGTAATCATCCTAACGAGAATGTGTGACGTACACACGCACACAAAGACAGCGATTCTATATCCCCTGATCAGGGTCAAGGTGAGGGATAATAAATGACTTCCTATCGACATTATATAGAGTAAAAAATATGTGAAGTTTTGATTGGATTGTTAGAAACTATCTCGCGGTATAGCACAGACAAACTATTATAAATAAATAAATAAATGTCTCCGTGAGATTTCATGGATAACACACCTGTAAATTTCAAGACGTTTGCTGAATCAATACTCAAAATAGAGATTGGATAATTTTTAATCAGTTTCGGAGTTTCGCTTTGACCTGTTACATACTGATCATACTGAATAGCGTGAAAGCTATTCTCCCAAAATATCTGCTGTGAATCTTCAGATTGGATTGACTGAAGGCTTTCGAAGTTATAGTACACTCAGAAATCGTAACATTGTAAGGTTCGTCAATACATTGTTGAACGCTCGCTACAATATTGCACTTGAAAATGCGTTTTCAATGAAAAAACTACATTAGGAAGACACATTTTTAAAGAGAAATTATATTAGGAACATCGTTTCCGATCGAGAATTGACAAAACTTCATCTTAAGAGACCCATTTCAATGTGAAAAACATTCCTAGGACCGATTTCTGGACCTCGGAACAACGTCGGTGCACAGATACACACAAACACACACTCAGACAGAGATTCTATGTTCCCCAACCGTGGGCCGTTGAAAAACAATACAGGGAATCAACCGATCTCCAGAGCGACATTCCCCAGCTTGGAGGCTCGGTATTACCAGCAATAACACAGATATCGCTTTCACAGCGACTAGTCCTTGTGCATGAGTAGACTTGCTATTGACTGATCTTTCCTTGTGAACTAATTAAGCATGCTATGCCACTAAAATGCACCGAAGAATTAAAAATACACTTGAATACCCTATCTACACCCCCCTCCCCCTCTCACACACATGCACGATTGGATTGGAGCTTCCTGATAAAGGGTTATGAATAATAGCTCTTCGATAGGAATTGATGGTAACCACGCCATAGGAGTAGATTGCAATTAAAGTTCATTAAAATATTGTTATATTCAGGACTAAAACACTATCCCAATAATATAAAATTTTAAAAGTGAATATTCAAGTTACATAATATAAAATTGACCGATACCATTTCATCAACATCACATATAATTAGACCTATACCCGTATCACGAGAATATCAACCGAGAAATACAATATAAGTACAGTATTTTTTATAGCACAGCTAGAAACCATATGCTAAATGGAACCAACATATATATTAATTTGACTTCACGATGTATTATATTCTGTCGACGTTTTTTTTTGTAATTATGGGTCGCTATTGTTATGTTAAAAATGCATGTCTATGATTATCTCTTGGTG